>CABHPQ010123942.1:0-26161 GCA_902168405.1 Peromyscus aztecus
ACAGAAAGGAAAAAAAAGGCCAGCAACACGACTCAGCAGGTAAAGTGCTTGCCACTTGTCTTTGTGTGTGTGTGTGTGTGTGTGTGTGTGTGTGTGCCAATGTGACACAACTAGAGTTAATCTGAGAAGAGGAGGGAACCACGTTTGAGAAAATACCCTCCTTAATAAGATTGGCATGTAGACAAGGTTGTGGGTCATCTTCTTAGCTAGTGATTGATGTGGTGTCAATCCTGGAAAGGAGGCCTCAGGTTATATGAGAAAGCACAGGGAAAGAGGAGGAGCAAGCCAGCAAGCAGCACTCCTCCATGGCTTCTGATTCAGTTCCTGCCTCCAAGCTCCTGCCTTGAACTTGTGTCCTGATTGCCTCAGTTATGGAATGTGGCTTGAATGTGAACCCTTTCTCAGTTGCTTTCAGTGTATCATGGAGTTTAATCACAGAGATAGAAAAGTGACTCATACTGTAGGAATGTTGCTAAGTGTCCCATGATGCACAGGGTGATCCACTACAGCAGACAATTATCCAAGTCGCAGCCAGTGCTGAGGTCAAGTCCTGCTCTAGATGTAACCTGTTCACCACTAGTTTTCATCAATCATCAAGAAACAAGAATCATCAAGAATGCTTCATCATTTACCTACAAAAGCATTTCCTTTGGGCATTTTACACATTTTTACATATTTTACCATCTCCTTTGGATAAGAAAGTTTTCTAGAGTTTTTGGTACAACCATTCAAATGGTCTTGTCAAAACAATGGAATTTGTGTGGAGGTGGTGGCGGGGGACCTGGACACATGCATGCAGTTTCCTACTCTATCACTATCTATCTACTTTATACCTTTGAGACTGGGTACCTCCTTGAACCTGGAGCTAGGACGGTTTAGCAACCCCAGTGGTCCTCTTGTCTATGTTGCCTACAGTGCTGGGGTTAAAGGTGCATGTAGCCATGCCTGGCCTTTCACATGGATGCTAGGATTCAAACTCAGGTCCTCATGATCACACAGGATGCACTCTTATCCACTGAGCCATCTTTCTACCCCAGGAAAAAAAATCATCCTTTTAAATAGATGGATAACAGGATAAAAATGAGTGTATTATGCTGGAATTGAACTCAGGGCCTTGCACATGCTAAGTTGGTGCTCTACAAACGAGCTGTTCTCCCCGCTATATGGTGATGTTAGTGATAGTCACCTCCAAAGGCATTCACTTGCCCCTTGTTTCAGCTCATTTTTTTTCCTCAGGAAGTAGAGAAGCTTTGACAGCCTTGGCTAGGCTCCATCACCACAGAGATGCAAATGGCCAGCTTTGGGGAGGAAGGAGCCAGTTAACTTTGAGCTCTCAAAATTTTACTAATACTTCTGTCAGAGCTGGGTCAGTACCAAGACAGCTCACAGGTGTCTGTGAGTTTGTCTCTTTTTTTATGAGGATCAGCTTCAAGTAGCATTTCTAAGTTGCAGTATTAATAAGTCTCATCCCTCGGTCTTTGTTTTCTTTCTTCTAGAAACAACATAGTGGTCAAGCAGCTGGCCCTGGGGTGAGACTACCTGGGTTTGAGTCTGGTTCTGTTACTTGTTGCTATGCGACCTTCACAAGTTTCTCAGTGTCTGAGTGCCTCAGGTCCCTTTATTGGTAAGATGGGGAGGACAGACTGCCTGACTCAGAGGTATAGTCAGGATCCAGTCTGTTCCCCAGTGTAGAGCGTTTACACCCCAGCTTCTTGTCTGTGTCTCAGCCCTCCACACAGTCCCATAACTGGATGTGAGGTCATGAAAATTCAGCACTAGTCAAAGATTTCCAAATGCTCAAAGACCGAAAATTCAAAAATCAAGTTTGTAATGACTCCGAGGTGCTTCTCCCAGCACCAGCCCACATTACATCATGTGACTTCACTGCAGCTTTGCTGCTGAACACACCACACAGAAGGCCAACAACGCTCCCTAAAACATCCTGACTAAAGATTTGAGACTAAAGTACATTATACATAAGATTGTTTTTATTTCCAAGTTTTCACTTCTTATAGAAACATAATCATCTAATTAGAGAAAGCAAAGACTTTTAATATTTTCCTACCATAATATCTCAGCATATAAAGATCCAATCAGTATAATTTAGGGTTGTATTCTGTGTATTTGGTTTTTAAACTTGCTATTTGAATTATTTGCTTGAATTTCACAGAAAGTATCCAATAAATTTCAGCTTGAAATTAGGACAGAATTTCTAACAATTTCTGAAGTGGTGTTAAACATACTTTGTGTTATATATTTATGCAAACCAGTGCTCCCAGCGCCAATGATTATAAAAATCCAAATATTGATCAGCTCTGAAAATTGAAGATGCTCCTCAGTTGATAGCATCAAATATTCAGCTAAGATTGAATTATTTATGTAAAAATAAGCACATTCATCTCATTAGCATACCAATCTGCTTTCTTTAATAAATTACAAAATTATATGTATACAGAAAATTGAAAATTTCTTTATGATTTCATGTGTACAAATGTTTGATCTGTATACATATTTTATATACCTGGGGTTGGGTGAAAATGGGAAAAATGTAAGCAGCCCTGACTTAGAACAATGTCAGCTGTCACTCATCGGAGTCATTCTTGTTTCCTTTGAGGGGATAACTTACTGGCCCACAGGACTCCCATACTCTCCTAAACTGTAGGTGTGATATGTACTAGGAAGAAATGTATGTTCCCACAGGGCAGGTGACATGGTCATGGGCAAGGCTAGAAAGGTCAAGGTAGGGAGCTGAAATGGTCACTGATGGGCAGTCCTGCCTCTTTGTTAGTTAGCTGCCAGTGCCCGAGTTTCCCTTCCCCTTCCCTTCACCAGTGCACTGTTCTCCTTAGGTCCCTAGCATTTCCCCCCAAGCATGTCACCGTCACTCCAAGGCCATCCCTGCTTTGCTTTGAACTTTTGTGCTACTTTGCATGGCCATCCCTTAAACACTGATTTCCATTCAAATCACCTGAGAAGTTTGTTTAAAGTGCAGTTCTCCACGCCCCACCTCAAACCTCCCACCTAAGGGCAGAGTCCAGGACTCTTTATCTGAGGCACTGGGACTTACTATGGAAGAACATGCCCAACAGACCAGGCCACAGAAGCTCTTCACTAGCTGTGACCAAATTGTTTAACTGTCTCATTGTCCTATCCTCATTTGTAAAACAACTCTGAAAGAGACGCTATTTTGGCCTTCAGAGCTGGAAGGGAGAAGAAACCAACCCATCCCACAGAATAAATTACTACACACCTAGCAGAGGTCTCTGCTGCCTTACTGACATTGTCTTCCTTTGTTAACTTGCAGCTTCATTTTTAGCTTGATGCCTTAAGATGCTATTAAATCAAAACAATAAAACAATTTTTGAAGAATAAAATTGGAGAACTCACACTTACCAACTTTAAAACTTACTACAAAGCTACATGGATCAAAACAGTGTGGCATAAGAACAGACATTTAGATGATGGGACAGAATTAAGGGTCCAGAAACATATGTCTTGGCTCAACTGATTTTTGACGAAAATGCTAAGACATCTGACCTCTCTCAACAAATGGTTCTAAGAGAATTGGACAGACATATACAAAATAGAATATTCAAAAATAAACTCAGTGGATTGCAGACTTAAGTGAACAGGTGAAAGTATAAAATTCTTAGGAGAAAGCATACAGGTAAGTCTCTGTGACCTTGGATCTATAATGGTTAGATGTGATACCCAAAACAGACTCAAACAAAGTCAATAGTCAAACTGAATTTCGTCAAAATTAAAAATCTCTTCTACCTCAATAGAAATCATGAAGAAAACAAAATGTTGACCCACAGAAGGAGGCAACAATTGCAAATTGTGTATCTGATAGAATCTAGATCTATTATATATAAAGAACTGTTGTTACTTGACAATAAAAGGACAACATATATTTTAAAAGGGCAAATGACTTGCGCAGAGTTGTCTAAAGAAGACATACAAGTGACTAATAAACATATAAAGGATATTAAAAGATGCTCAACCTTATTAGCTGTGAATTGATACAGAAGATATTCTATATGCATTAGGCTAGGAATGTTTTTAGAAGAGGAACATAATGTTTTGGTGAAGATGTGGAGAAAATGGAGTTCTCCCACAGTAATAACAGAGTTCCAAAATGGTTCAGCCTTATGGAAAATAGGTTACCAGTTCCCTCAAAAAGTTAAACCTAGAGTTAATGTATGATTTTAAGAAGTTCCCTGAGGAGTCCAAGAGATTCCTTGAAACACTATGGGTCACTGCCACTGCCCTTTGTTGCTTCCCAGAACTTGAAGGTAAAACTCTATTACTGAAGACACATACATTTCATAGACAGGACATGGAGGAACTGAACTGGATCTGACCTGGAAGCCTCTTCCCTGAGGACTATCTCTCATAGTATAAAAAGGTGCTATGCAAACTGCCAAGAGAAGAGCAATTAATAGTACTACTTAGATGTAAACCAATAAACCACAACAATGGCCAGATATCTCCAAGGGTACAATAGTGGTGCTTATATATTGGGGTAACCAACTGATGGGGGAATGTCTTTCTGTATGCTGTGAAAATATGTTGCTCTGATTGGTTGATAAATAAAGCCGTTTGGCCTATGGCAATGCAACTTAGAGGCAAGTGGGAAATTCAAACAGATAGACAGGAGGAGAAAGGAGAGGCAAAGCAGACACCAGCTGCCACCAAAGGAACAACATACAAGCAGACCAGTAAGCCATGTCCACGTGGCAACTTATAGATTAATAGAAATGGGTTAATTTAAGATATAAAAGCTAGCTAGCAAGAGGCTTGAGCCATAGGCCATAGCCATGCAATTTGTAATTTATATAAGCCTCTATGTGTTTACTTGGGTCTGAGCGGTTGCAGAACTAGGTGGGGACACAAGCATTTTATAAATGGCTGTGGGACCTTGGTGCCAGGTGAGACCAGGAAAACTTCAGCTACAACCAACAGCTGTTTAATTGAACTCAATGGCTGCTCAATGGGAAGGAGTTCATGTCTGGTATTATAAACCTATCCAACTATCCATGGTTAGTGAGGTCATGGACCCGAGAGGATGATCTAGTACTGCCACTTTCCTAGCCATTGGAATTTCTAAATGCATTCTAAATATGTATTCTTATATCCATAAATAAATAGGCTCTCACCCTTCATCAAAAAAAATCTGCTTTTTGCAGCAGATGGAGAGTATTACAGAAATCTAAAACTGGTCAACATATAGAGACCAACTGATTATAGGGGGGCTAATCTCATAACCCCTCCACTGAAGGTTCAGGGAACATCATGGAGGAGGGAGATTGAAAGATTCTAAGAGCCTGGGGGACCAAGACATCTGCTGTGATAGAGCATCTTTCGTACATGACAGGGAAGCTGCATCCTCGAAATCTCAACAATAGCTTGCTCCCTATGTCTCTCTCACCCTGATTTCTTACAGAACCTAGGACCACCAGCCCAGGAGTGGCACCACCCACTATCGGCTGGGTCCTCCTCCATCAATCATTAACTAAGAAAATGCCTTATACCTGGATATTATGGAGGCATTTTCTCAATTGAGGTTCCCTTCTTTCAGGTAACTCTAGCTGTGTCAAGCTGATATAAGACTAGCCAGCACAGTATGCATGAAAGTATATATATATATGTAATAATAATTGAAGAAGTCATGAATTTGAGAGTGAGAGGATGTGAGAAAGAGTTGATAGAGAGGGAAGAGTGGAAATGATGCACATACAGTACTCTTTTAAAAAATAAGAAAAATATAAAAAAAATGAGTTTTTTGAGTGAAGTTATACATCTCTACAAAACACATTATACTTAAATGTTCCCAATGACACTATTCCTATTAGTCAAATGGTTATAACTTAAATGTCTGTCAAGTGATGAATGAGAAAACAAAAGTGGTTCATACAGCAGATGCTTTAGATCAACAGATATGAATGATGTGCTGACCAGAGCATGCAGGGACAAATCTTTAACATGTTGTTCTAAGTCAGTGGTTCTCAATTTGTGGGTTGCTACCCCTTTGAGGGACAGATGACCTTTTAACAGGGGTCACATATCAGATATTTTGTACATCAGATACTTACATTATGATTCATAACAGTAGCAAAATTACAGTTATGAAGTAGCCACAAAAATTATATGGCTGGGGGTCACCACAACATGAGGAACTGTATTAAACCATCATAGCATTAGGGAGGTTGAGAACCACTGTTCTAAGTGGATGAAGCCAAATAGAAATGACCACATACTGTGGGATTCCAGCACCTGATGGGAGATTTTGGGATTTCCTCTTTTTGTTCTCATGCAGTGCTAGGTTTGAATGCACAGCCTTGTGCATACTGGGCAAGTCCTCTACCACTGAGCTATATACCCAGCTATCTGGGATTGCCTCTGCTAGTGAGAAGGCTATGGTCAATATGGAGGTGGATAGCATTGTAACCAAAGGACACTAAACGAGCTGATGATCTGCTGGCATGCCATTCCTAGCAGAGATGGGTGTATTGGGTTATGTCCTCAAGACATTAGAAAGGGATTTACCTGATTTCTCCCCACACCCTCCGCTAATTGAATTTCCTCTTATGAGATGCTGTGCTAGACTGGTTAAATGCCAGACTGATTTACACCGTATGGATCCAGCTCTTCTCTCTATCACTTACTAGCTTTGTGTTCCGAAGTTACATAATCTCTTGCTCTCTAATATGAAGGGGATTTAGCTATACTTTCTGCTTAATAGACTTATTTTAAGGCTTAAACAAACTAATCACATAGATGGATTTATACTGTGCTTGGTAGAACAAATAATAATAATAAAGATGAACCACCATGGTTGCTGTACTGTTTCTCTATGGATGCTATTTATGTTATAGATGAGAAAATGGACTACTTTCATTTGGCATTTCTGTTCACCATTGAAAATTACTTGAGCAAAGTACAATGATATACATCTCTATCTATCTGCATATAAAATGTTATAATGAAGCTCCATACACTAATTATAAAATAAAGAGAAAATTAGTAAGTTCAGCTTACTAGGGTGTCAGTCACTTGAACTTGGAGTATAAGTCTGGCAGAGAACAAGGACAGTATGTTGACAGATTGGGATTCCTGGTCCTGCTAAGCTGTGGATGAAAGCCACAGTCATGGCAAGTTCATCGAAGTCACAAATGCCACCTTATGAAGCCCCTGCAGGCTACTCCTGCCCTAAAGATGCCATTTCATGAACTTTAGGAGGAGACGCTATAAAGGAAGCACCACAAGGGCACCTATGGCCACATGGTGAAAGCTGCGGGCCTGATCTCCAGATCTGCATTACGCCCCTTTCTAAATTCCTTCACAGACTTCTTCCTTGGGTGAAACTGAAGTGGTCCTGGGATCCCAGGGTGCCCCCTGACTGGCTCCTGTCTGTCTTTCAGCTTCCTGTTCAACCTTCCCTTGGCTTACATGCTCTCACCCAGAAGTTGGCAAACCACAGCCAAGTTTTTTAGAGTTTTATTAGGACACAGCACACCCCTATATTTATGTATCTCAGGTGGCTGCTTTCACACTGCAATGGCAGAGCTAGGCCATACAGACAGAAACCATATGGCCCACAATGTGAGCACATGGTAACATTTAATGAAACCTGGGAAATGAGGTCTGGTTGAGGGTCCAAGAAGAAGGAATGGCTTTGGTCATCAGCTAAGAATTTTTGCTGTAAAATAAAAGTTACGTGTATGGGGGCAGGGGCACTGAAGCCCTCAGTGACTATCATACTGACTATCACACTCCCATGCCCATCAAAGATCCTTGGAACACACTCCTGCAGGGCTTATGACTTCTGGACACACACTTTGTAAAAGCGCTGACTCCACTGCTTTGATTTGGTATTTTGATTAAGGTGACTTTTGTATTTTTGATTGCTCTTACACCTGCATGCTGCAGACATTCTCCTACCACAGTGCTTAAAGAACATGCAATAGAAAGCCGATGGCTCTTAACCGCTTGATGTTGTATCCCAATCCACTTCTTAATCATAAGTAATGGTAATTGTAGCTGACACATGCTACTCACATGCAGCACTGTCCTAGCTAATGTTCTCAGAGGAGGGAAGCACATGTCATCTATATTATAGATGAGAAAACTAAGGAAAAGAGAAGTGATATGATTTGCCCAAGGTGTGCGATAATGAATAATGAGTGACTGAGCTAGACTTAAACAGTAGCTCTGACAACAGAGTACCAATTAATTGGAAGTGTGTTTCCTTACACTTTTCCTATTGCAAACAAGAGGTGAAATGGAACTGTATGCAACTTCTTTGCAATGGAACATCATTGGATGTTAAATCAGAACACACTATCAAGGATGCCCGAGACTGCACATCTATCATATCTGTCAATTACATACATATATTCTCTAAGAAAGAAATTCTCCTGAGAATATGTTTTAAGGGAAGAAAAGGAAATATAATAATAAGAAACATTGGAGACAATCTTACTATTAACCAAAGGACAGTTAAGTCATCAGGCTTGGTGGTAAGCACCTTTACCTGCTGAGTCACCCCACTAGCCTTGGGTTTGGAATACTACTTAGCAATTCCCAGTTAGCCAGCTGTGTGTGCCTTGACTCACCCATCAGCTTGCTCTCACAAAGATGTGGAGAGGTGTGATGGTTAGTGTTAACTGTCAAGCTGACAGGAACTGGATCACTTGGGAGAGGGGTTGCTGGGCATGCCTGGGGGAGATTATCTTGATGATATCAATAGCTGTGGGAAGACCTATCTTAATTGTGGATAAGACCATTCCCTGGATCTTGGTCTGACTAAGTGAAGAATGGGAACTGAGCACTGTATACATTCATCATTGTTCTCTGTTCTTGATTATGGTTGTGCTGATTTCACTTTGATGGACTACCTGGAAATGTGAGCCCAAACAAGCCCTTTCTCTTCAAGTGGCTTTTCTCAGGGTATTTTGTCACAGAAATTGGAAAAGAAACTAAGACACAGAGAGAGGAGGAGGAGGAGAACATTTGATCTCTTGTTTTTATAGGGTGTGCTGTTTGATCCCTTCAGGAAAGAAGACGGGAAAAGGTTAAAATATGGTTTAGAATAACAGAGTGCCAGGACCAGGCAGGAACTATGGCTCAGGAGTTTCTGGGGAGCAAAGTAAGGCCAAATCCCTGCCCAGTACTGTCATTTGGATCTGCTTCCCAACAGGGCTTAGGACCCTCCAGGAAAAGATGGACACCTTTCAAACCATTGTAGGAAAAACTGAGGTGCTCCCAAGTGGAGGAGCGGTGGAAAGGAGCACACCATGGAGAAGACCTAAAGTGGCAGTGTGATTCCAGGAAGTGAGGCTGATGTCAGCAGAGGACAGGATGGCAGTCTGAAGGCTGAGACTAGAGCTTGTCTGGACCCAGCTACCCTGGGGGCATTTCAGAAAGAGTTGACTCTGCAACCTTGGGAAAGGGTACCATGTGTATGATTTGGAAAAAGGATGGGTTATATGAAATAGTGACACTTTGGGGTTCCGTGGCCTCCAGGGAGGAGACTTAGCTTTGAGTAATAGTTAGATTAGTCGTCCTGGAGGTGGAAATGGCAGCAGCAAAGACAAGTGGAGCAGTGTTGAACACTGGAGTCCAGCCATAGTCTACGAGTCGGGGTAGGTCTATTTAAGGAAGACCTGCTGTGAGCCACCAGAGCGCCTGAGATTGAGTACATTTTCCTCCTGAGGGCAGCACCATGTGCTCTGTCTCACTCTGCTGAGCAGGGAGGTGATGAGAGGCTCTAGCTTAGACATTCAGCAGGCATTCTGAATTCACCAGCTCGGGTCCTGCAGGACTTCCTGGTAGCAGTGAGTGTGGTAGCGTCAGAGACAGGGACAGACTCCTCATCCTGAGTGCTGTCTTAGTGGAAGCATGTGAGCCTGGGCCCGTGGACTCCTGCTTTGGTGAGGGCACTCAACAGAATTATTTCTAGCCACATGTTAGCACCTCTGGGCATTTCCAGAAATACTTAAGGGAAAAGAATTCATTAAAGGCTGAGGTGATACAGGGACACCCATAACTGGTGAAGTGTGAGGTGTTTTGGAAGAGATTATTTAAACAACTCTGGCCAGAGGTTATTAAAAGCATATGATTCCCCATGGGTTCAATGCTTTTCTTTAAGTAGTTTGATGTCTGTGGCCACTAGCTATGACAATTCCAAGGGTTTGGCCTGAAAGGACTTTATTTTTCTTAGAGTCAAGAAACACCACAGCTAGTGTTGACTGTAGACAGTTTGGAGGCTCCTGCTCTAGGGAGCCTCTCCATCTGCCATCTCTCGACTATGGCATCTTTTATGCATATTTCGTCTTCCCTTTCTCCCATGTGAGCTATAATGGCAGACGTGTGGTATGGAAGCTCGCTAAAGATGACACATGACTGGCAGTAGCTGGATCTAGTGTCTGGTGGAGGAGGAGGCCTCGGGTCCACCATGGCTTAGTAGAAAGGCTAATTGTGAAAGGCCACTGAAGGGTGACAGGGAACTTCCTGGAATCTGTTAATAATATAACTCAAAGGTGGCACAAATGACTCATGCCATTATTAATACGCCTCGAGCCATTTGGCCGCAAGATTATAGTTTCATTCAGCGCATCCTTCGGAGGGAGGCAGAGGGGAAACCATCACTGCTGACACAGCAGACATGTGGAGGAGGGGAGATCCTCATGTGCCCATTTCTCATGCAGTAACTGGTGAACCAGCAGCAAATATAAATGTCATCTTCCTTTCCTTGTGCAGGCTGAATAAAGCCACGCCCGAGAAAGACCTTGGCCCTGACTAGTATCCTGAGCTAACAAATATCGAGCCAAGGACTTAAAGATCAGCTAAATGGTCTGACCTGAAAGCCTGTCTGCCTTCCTTCTCCCCCTGTTCACTCCCCTGGCCATCTGTCTTCACTCTCTCCACTATCGAACCTCTGCTGTTTGATGGGGATGCTTGAGGATGCCAATAATATTCATCTCACCATGAAAGCTGATCTTTTTTTTTTTTTAAAGAATTTGAGTATCAAGGGGATTTGCCAAAACTGGCTCAAGCATTTTTCATAGAATCTTGTCATAGCATTATGACTTTTAATAAGGTATTTATTAGTTGGCATAATGGAAAGGGAAAACCTTATTTACAATGGGCCTAAAGGAGATGAAAGGTTCTAGAAAGAAGGATCAATAAAGTATAGTTAACTGTGAAAAGAATTTGATTGCTTCCTGTTTTTCAGCCCTATATTAAACAGCTCATAGCTAGGAAGATCCATTTCTGGTATCAGGAAGGTGGTTTGAACTGACAGGAGAAGGCAGTCTACTACTTTGAAATCGTGTTTCACCACACACAACTAATAACTTTTTCATGACTTTCCAATGCCATAAAGTGAAAAAGGGATAACTGAAACAAACTCATAAAACAGCTGAAACACAACAAAACAGCACCCCTATCTCTCCTTCAGATGCCCCCCCACCACCACTGCCAAGCTAGACAACTCTCCTGCCTGCAAACTCAGCTGGATACACAGCCTTGCCTCCATTCAGAGAGATCCTGTGAGACCCTAATGGTACTGGACATAAAACCATCAGTAGTACCCCACTTCACAGGGTGCCAAAGCAGAGCTGCCCCTCTCCCTGCTGCCTTGCTGGTTCCAGTGTCTCATCTCTGCTTCAGCGTCTACATCGCCATTCTCCAAACTTTCTCTGCCCCTGCCCACCTCACAGCCTTATACTTGGTGTTCTTTCGGGTGCCTAGACAGCCACATAACCTGATCCTTTATTCAGAGCTCTGCTTAATAGTTGGTCCCCACAAAAGTGTCCCCCATCCTTCTCTAGTTCTTTGCCATGTTTTGTTTTTGTTCAGAGCACTTTCCACATAACATGTTACACACACACACACACACACACACACACACACACACACACACGGACACGCACACATACACATACGGACTGATGTGCTGTCAGTTCTTATTTCATTTGTCTGTTTGCATCACCTTCAGTAGCACCCAGTACACACTTGCTGAATAAATGAAACTGAGATACTCAGAGCAACACATTTCTTTTTAGATAAGCCCACAAAAAGTCGTCTTCGCTTCTCAGTTTAAACGGTTCAGCGCTCATCAAAAATCTTGTGATAATTTTTTTCAGATGCTCTGACCTCTGTGTGACCTTCATCTAACTTCATTAGAACTCGCGTTGTCCAATTGTAGAATGAGAATCAAGGTACCACTTACCTTCCTCCCAGACACTTTAAGGAAGCAGGATCTGAGACGTCTTCCTTGCCAGGAAGACTGCAGATGATCAGGCTGCAATGGGAACCCCAGGAGGGTGGGAGCTGGGCTGCTCTCCTCTCCATTCTTGCACAGAGTAGGCGCTCATGCACTGTTTATCAGAGTTCATATCTGCGGGACCCACACTGCACCTGGTCCTGCACCAGTTGTCACGGAAGCCAGCCCCTCCACTGGGCTAACCGCTCTCAGAGCAAAGAACCAAATCTGGCTTCGATGTGACGCAGGCTGCTTTTTCTAGAAGAAGCTAAACTCGCACCACGTTTGATGAGCAAGCTCCCACTGGTGCTTTCCTTCCTTTGAGTGCACAGCAGAGAATTTCACACAAGAGAACATTTCAGATCAGAAGATTCTGTCTCTTGGGTCTAACTTTTTTCCAGAGATCCTGATTAAATGCAGTGACTCTCCTCTTTGGGGTGAATTTCCTGGTTCTGCTCAGATACTGATTCAGCAGATATTCCCCGAGTTAGACCCGAATAGAAACCATCACTACAGGGCTAGAGCCTTGAGCTGCATCATGCTCAAGGGGGATCTGAAGAGTCGATAATGCACAGATGTCCACCCACCTCTTTTTTTCTCGTCTTAGTCCCTTCTTGACTAATCTTCTCTTCCACCCTCACTCACACCCCAGTGCTCCTCTCAGACTCATGGACATTTTCTGGTCCTATGGGCCCTGAGAATACTGCAAACCCTCCAAGGTTCAACCATTTGGTATCAGAACATCTGTTTTCTCTTTCGCTCTACCGTTTAGAGAAGCATGTTGTAATTTCCTCAGCAGAAGTGAAAGTGATCAGTGTCTACCCATGGGTCTGTGCTGGCCCTAAAAAAGAGCAAGAAGGAACCAGAAAGGAGGTGGTGGTGGGGGACCCGAGAGAGGAGTTAGAGCAAACCTCACAGCTCTACCCACTTGGTGGAAGGAAATGAAAATGACATTCAGTTTTATTATTGATTATAATTCTCTGTCATCAAACAGGTGCTAGTTAAATTTTCATTTTGATTTTACACATTACTTTAAACTGATACTTCCTCATTTGCCTGAAGAGAATCTATGCAAGGGTGCACAATTTAATTTGTTAATCTGAAAATGAGTGAAATATTACCAGGCCTTTTGTTGCTTCTGAACATAAGGCCTAAGTTTGTGTAGGGCCCTGGTCACCATTTAGATTGTAAACAGGTGTGTCATTTTAAGCACATCTGTAACAGTTGGGCAGTGGGAAACGCATTACATGGTCAAAGTGGTAAGTGACGGTGGCCTTCAGAAGTGCCAGCCATCCCAGGACAGTGGATGTGCATTGGCTTGCGTGCTTAGAGCTGAGCCAGTGCTCTTGACATCATGGCCCATCAGAAGGGTCTCACCCAGTCTCTCCAGTTACACTGAATTCTAAATTCAGTAGAACTGGTTTCCAGCTCATTCTCCAGGCTGATTAAATGGCAGCATTGTTAAGGACATCGATGATTTACATAAAATATCCATGGGAACTGTACAGAAACTTGTTGCCACAGAGGCTGGTGAACACAGAATAACTTCTATGTCGAATTGTTTCCCTGATGACAAGGATCATTTTCCGGTACATGTGCAACTTTACTATGAAGTAAACGTTATCAGAATCAAGTGGCAATTGTTGCTGAAGAAATGGAGACCATCTACAACTTAGTAAGAATAGAAGAAGAGCCTGATTTTAAGAGACTTGACATGATGTTTGCAGACAGCATATTGACAAAGTCCTTGTCCATATCATGTGACTCTGCTGCACTGAGTTTCTTTAGACTTTAATGTTAACATCCACAAAAGTTCTGGGTTAGTTTCTGGAAACTACAGGGTTTTAGCATCGGTCATTTTTTTTTCTATGCTTGGTGGGTAGGCCAACTGACAGCTTCTGTCCAGTAACTACCGACAATCCATTTGATTTCGATTTTCTTTCCAATTAGGACAGTATATGGAAGGTGTATATTAATTCTTTCTCAGGCTTCATTTTCTTACCAGTATTTCCTCTTCAATTTAGGTCCTTTTCAATTGTTTTCTTTTCTCTTTTCTACTGTGCCCTTCAGAGCTGTCACAGAAGGAGGTGGAATAGGACTTACATAAGCACAACTGGTCTTAAGGTGATAAATGTCTGAAGTTATCATTCTGGATTTACGTCTCCTCACTCTGCAGAGCAATCCATTCAGACAGTTGTCCTCCCTCTTCATGCTCCAAACTCCCTTCGTTCTTCCCTGAATTTGTGTCTGCTGAACTTGAGTTTTCCTCGTAATCTTTTATGTGTTTTCTTGTTTGAAAATCTCTTCCTCAGAAAGAATTAATGTGGACTATGACCTTAGCTTCTGTTAGTCGTCATCAGGGGATGGACACCACAGCCCCAACCTTGGTGAATCTCTTCTCTTGACAGTTCTAGGAGCCTTGATTAATCTCCTCAGATTCATCATGTTCTTCCACTCAGCCCAGGGACTGCGTCCTTGCCTTTATTTTTCACTGCCTAACACAGCGTGGTTATTTATTGTTTGGCCATTTCATGCCCTTTATCATTCTTCCTCTCATCTACTTGCTCCTTCCTCCACCCCTGGACTTTGCCCATCTTTATCTCTTTCTCATATTCATCTGTCGGTCCACCCATCACTCCTCCTCATAGATGCTTCTCCAGAGGTTTAAAAGTAACAACGAAGCTGGGTAGTGGTGACATACACCTTTAATCCCAGCACTTGGGAGGCAGAGCCAGGCAGATCTCTGTGAGTTCAAGGCGAGCCTGGTCTACAGAACAAGATCTAGGACAGGCACCAAAATTACACAGAGAAACCCTGTCTTCAAAAAACAAAAAAACAAACAAAAAGTAACAAGGAAACTTGGATGTGAGCTGGCTGTTAGGCGCTATGTGAAGTCCTGAAAACCATTGCAAAAAAAAAAAAAAAAAAAAAAAAAAAGAATTGTAACTAAAGCCTTAAACTCAGTCTGGGTTGCCCACACTCCTGTCAAGAGAGCAGAACAGACTCTGCAAGTCCCAGTTGCAGAAAACTCAGATTGACAAGTTGGTTGTAAATACAATTGGCCTGGAGTAGGTGGAGGGAGAGAAATTTGTAATGAACATTGGTGGTTCATTTAAATACCAGACAGAATGAAGATGACCAGACTCATTTTAGAATCAAACTGATGACAAGAGGCACATGCATTTATAGTTTGTGATTGTTCTACTTATATTCCTTCTTAAATCCATCAAAACCTGGCCTTTGGGGCCAGACATGGTGACACACACTTCTAATCCTAGCACTCAGGGAGGAAGAGGCAGGTGGATTTCTTTGAGTTTGAGGCCAGTCAGGGCTATGTAGTAAGATCCTTCCTCAAAACAAACAAACAAACCCAGTTGTTGCTCTTCTCTACCCTCAACTCAAATTGGTTTTAACAGAACCTCCATTGGATTGACTAATACCATTGGTAATTTACCCAATGGGCAGCTCACAAGCCTCATCCCAGCCTGCACATTGCATCCAACATTGCTGATTTATTCCCCTAGAAACACTGCTTCCCTGGCTTCTCTTACACTGTATACCTTTAGCCTGTCTCCTATTTCATAAGCCCAGTGGATCTCAGACTTCAGCATGCAACAGACTCACAGGAAGGGTTTGTTCAAATGCACACCGCAGGGCTCATTGCTAGGACTTCTGCCTTAGCATGGCTGGAGAGAAGCCAGATAACTTGCTTTCCTCACTTTCCTGGAGATGCAGGTCTGGTGGTCCAGGACTGTCATTTTTAGAATCACAGAACTAGCTACTGCTTGTAGGTCTCCTCTGCTGGGTCCTCATCTCTTCAAAGTCACAATGTGGGAACACCTTAGGGCCACTCCTTAGGGCACTTCATTTTTCCATGAACACCCTAACTTTAGGTTTAAAAAAAAATTTCTACACCAAAATCTGAGATATGTATCAGTAACCTAACGTCACCCTGAATTCTAAAGTCATCTACCCAAATGCATACCCTTCACATCCTAGATGGTTACCCAGCAGGCATCTCAGACTGAACTGCCTGCTCATCTCCACTCCTAGCAAAACACAACTCTGTTTCTCATGCAGTCTTCTGTTTCACTTCATAGAAGCCTCAAGCTGTATCTTTCCAATTGTTTAGACCAAAAGTCTTAGAATTATCTGATTCCTCTCTTTTGCTTATATCTCACACCCCATCTGTTAGTGGATCCCGTTATATCTGACTTCAAGATAACATCCAGAACTACCATGTATTCCCTTCATTACTATTACCATGGCCAATCATGATCATCTCTTTCCTAGGCCACCAACACACTCCTTAGTGTTGGCCATGCTCCTACCTTCACCTTTGAAAGTGTTCTGCTCCACCCTGCAGAAAGTGAGATGACCTGAAAATTCATCCCAGGCCTAAAAGAAGGCTTTGCACCTCCTAGCTAAAGCCAAAGTCCTGCACCACCTGCCCACCACTGCCCACCTGGCCCTGCAAGGTCTAGACATCTTCCTCCTCCGAGCCTCCCCTCATTCTGTGTCTGTCCCCAGGCACAGTTCCTTTGCCCACACACTCTCTCAGCCATCTTTATGTCCCTCACTATCACCTCCAGGTCTTCGCTCAAGCCCTGTGCCATCAGAGAGATTGTCCTACTTACATTTCTATTCACCCCGATGACAAGGGGACTCTTCTAGTTCTGTGCTCTCCTGCCCCCATTTTGCTTTTCTCCATGGAACGTACCACTACCTGAAAGGTTAACACTTTATCCAAGATACTTTACTTACTGTCTCTGTGCCTTCCACCCTGGCTAGAGCCCAAACTCTCAAGGGCAGGCTCTTTCATCTGTGTTGTTAGTGCTGTGTGTATAACACCCAAAACAGTTCTAGTGTGTGGGTAGCTCAAGAAGCATGACTGAATGAATGGATGGGCCCACTTACTCTGGCCTCATTGGCACTGATTCTAAACAGCTAAGCTGGTAAAACTGAGTGTCATCCAAGATAAATGAACAGAATGAAGCTAGGCCCCCGTTGCCAAAGCAAAATAGAAAATTAAGGTAATAACCAATAAATTAGGACAAAGGAGCTTTTTCACTTGTTATGGGATCCTATGGAATCAAGGGACTGGAAGGAAATCGGAGTCCAGGCTCAGTCCTCCCTCCTGGCAGAAACAAAGATGGGCACAGTAAACCATGCAAAGTGGACCTTTGCTGTGTCAAGGGCATTGGCAGAAGCATTGTGTTTCCAGGGTCGGAAAATTTCCCCATTGATGGTAAATAACTCACACTGGGCATTCCTCCTCAAACTCATCCTTCAGTCAGTCAGCGAAGGGAATGGCTGCCTGTGGTGACCACCATCTCCTTTTAGTTCTACGGCCTCGGGCAGGCCAGGAAAATAGTGCCATGGAAAGGCCACCAAAAGTGGTGAGGGTGTCAGCCTTAGCTGAGGTTACTTCCCTTGGGATGCATCTTCTGTTGTAAGTTACTAACAGTCTCCTGTTGTATTTCCATTAATACTGATTAAACATTTATACACTATTGGCTGGATTCTGTTAGTTACAGTATACACACAAACAAAAACAAAAACAAGCTGGGGGTAGTAGTGTGAGCCTTTAATCCCAGCGCTTGGGAGGCAGAGGCAGGTGGATCTCTGGGAGTTCAAGGCCAGCCAGAACTTCATAGTGAGACCCTGTCTCAAAACCCTCCCCCAAACAAAACAAAAACAAACAAACAACACACACACACAACACTTGCACAGGTAAGATTTTCTAGTTTCAAAGAAAACCTGTTTTCTCCTAGAATATGATTTATGTTGGATATATAGAAATAGAACCCCAACAGCAAGTTTTGGGTGACAGAAAGAGTTGCAGCAGGAGAGGAGGTAGGTTAGACAGTGGGTAGGGCACAGAGCTGGAATTCTGTCTCCAGGAATCTCTTGTGTGAGTGTGAGGCAAATGATGCAGTATTTCCAGCCCACTGCTTTGTAAAGTGAGCTTTTCAAGGAAGAGGGAATTCTGCATTCTACTTTATTCCCAGGGTTTTGTGTAGTTAAAATGCATCTAGCCTGAAGTCTTGGTGATCTCTGCCATTCTCCCCTCCCACCCATTCCCCTCCTCCCCACCATCCTTTTAAAAAGTGTTTTTTTGTAATGAATTTTTAGTTAGTGTACACAACGACTTTTGTGATGTCTTTGTGACTTCCACAGGGCTCCTCTCCCCTCCTCCTCATATCTTGCTAGTCCCTTTCCTCTCAAATAGCCCTGTGTATGCGTGCAGATAAATATACACGTGTGCATATATCTTAATAGATATAGGTATGCATACGTAAAAATAAGCTATCTTTTGCTTTTCTCCTTCTCTCTTACCCTTGTTTGTTCCCGTATATTTCTTCTTCCCCTGATACAATCACCTTTTTACTTTTATGTCATTACATATATTCGGGTTTACCACTTGATTCTGCATATGAGAGAAAATGAGAAGTATTTAACTTTTTGAATATAGCCTTTTTCATTTAGCACGATCTCCACTGCTAACCATTTTCCTGTAATGTCATTGTTTCATTCTTGTTTATGGTAAAAAAAAAAAAAAAAAAAAAAAAACCAAAAACAAAAAAACTCCATTGTGTGCAGGAGACACTCTTGAACTGTTTATCTATTAATGGACATCTAGGCTGTTCCCTTCCATCTATTTAAAAATTGTATTTTGCTTTACTTCTCTCTTTTCTCATTCTTCCCTTTTATTCCAGCCACACGTTTACTCATGTCTTTCTTTTTGTCTTTTTTCTCTCCTTTTAAAATTTTATTCTTTTCTTTCCTTTGCTCATTTTAAATCTCATTTCCTTTCCTGCTTTCTTTCTTCTTCTGTTCTTCCATTCTTCCCAAGGTAAGTCACTTGACATTTCAACAGGCAGCAGTTTTATGAGTTGGTATTAACACCTCTCCTGACTAGCCAGGCATTGCAGCCTGATGTGAACGATGATAAGGTGGCTTTTAGACCTCGCATGGAAAGTAGCCAAATGGATGGCTATTACTTAATGATGCCCAGAGTCGAACAGGAAGCTTACTGCAGATTGCGTCATGAATTCCTGGCCTTCTCGTTGGCATGAAATGGATTTGTGAAACTGGCTTTTGACATCCAGATTCTTTCCTGATTATTAGAGTATCAAAGGTATCTCGCTAAATTGGGAAAATATTGCTAATACGATGAAATAAAAAAAAACAACTTTCTATAACTTGCAGAAAATCATTGCAAATGATTCATGTATACATAGGTGCTTCAATAGGAAATGGGCAAAATTGTGCACAGGTAATTCATAACAAGAGGGGAAAATGGCCAACAGAGATCCTTAAGCTCAGCAATGAGAGATTCCACTTGAAAGGATCCCTCCCTGATCCTTCCCTCCTTTTCTCTCCTTCCTGCTCTGTCCCCCTCCCCTTCTCCCTTAAGAAACAGTGCCCTTTTTTTTTTTTAAGATTTATTTATTTATTATGTATACAGAAGAGGGTGCCAGATCTCATTACAGATGGTTGTGAGCCACCATGTGGGTGCTGGGAATTAAACTCAGGACCTCTGGAAGAGCAGTCAGTGCTCTTAACCTCTGAGCCATCTCTCCAGCCCAAAACAGTGTCTTTTTTTTTTTTTTTTTTTTTTTTTTGGTTTTTCGGGACAGGGTTTCTCTTTATAGCTTTTCGAGACAGGGTTTCTCTGTGTAGCTTTGCGCCTTTCCTGGAACTCGCTTGGGAGACCAGGCTGGCCTCGAACTCACAGAGATCCGCCTGCCTCTGCCTCCCGAGTGCTGGGATTAAAGGCGTGCGCCACCACCGCCCGGCCCAAAACAGTGTCTTATAATGTAGCCCAGGCTGGCTTTGAACTTGAGGTGCCCTAAGATAAAAGACTCAAAAGGTCATTTTTGAAAGAAAATTTATTCTGTTTAGCAAAGAATGATGCTTTAATTTAGCCTGAAAAAATGCCTTTAGCATATCCTCTCCTTTAACTTTTAATCTTATCATGTACATTTAAAAAGGACTTTAAAAACATTTTTCTCTCAATGGGCCATTTTGCCAAACAACACATCATGTGATCTTAAATTTTTTTTCAGTTATCTTAAAATTCTAGGTTATAAAGAAACGAGGAATTGCTTAAAACTTTTTCTCCTTTGTAACTGGCAGATGATAATTACACATATCTATGGCATTCAGTGTCATAGTTCAATACTTACGTTTATTTTGTAATGATAAGATCAGGGTGATTGGCTTATTAACAGGCCGCTGTAGCAGACAGTCACTGTCCTGTACTGTGGGACACGTGAGCTCATTGCTCCTGTCTCTCTTCGGAAGTATTTTTTCAGAGCAAAGCTTTCTGTGATCTGTATTCCATCAGACTAGCTTCCCGGTTTTCCTCTTTGCTACCGAGTCCTGCTGAAATGCTCAGATCAGTGGTGGCCTTGCCTTTATTTAAGTGTTTGCTTTGAAACAGGAAGAAATCGGGTCTCCTTTGAGATCTCCCCCGCCTCTCTCTCATGATACCATGGGAAACTAAGCCCACAGGATTTACAGTGGAGCTGAACCTGGGCTCATTCTTAGCTTTGGTGTTTAACCCAAGCATCCTTGTATAAATTCTTCATCCTCCTGAACCTCGATGCTCTCATCTGTAAAACAGGCCTGATAACAACACCTCTTTCATAAGCTCTTGGTGAGCTTTTGGCAGAGAACCTAACGTGGTAAGATCAATAAATAGCTGAACTAATGAGGATGATAATGAAAGCCCAGCAAAGTGAAAGAACTTCTCAGAATGTGGAGGTGAACTCTGTACACTACCCATACTCACACAGTTAAAGTCTAGTCGAGCATGGCGGGGCACACCCTTAATTCCAGTACCAAGGAGGCACAGGCAGGAAGATCTCTGTGAAGCTTGGTCTATATAGTGAGACATTGACTTAAAAAACAAACAAACAAACAAACAAACAAACAAACAAACAAAACAACTGTATAATCTCATATGCACTGGTAAGAAAAGAACTTTCTAACTTATTCTCAGTTGGGGTCCAGCTCCCTTGGAGTCCCCCTGATCAGTACAATGTGGAATGAGCTCTTATTCTGGTGAATAGCCAAGCTATAAAAATCTTTCATAAATTTAAATACAGTAGATTGAGGGAGGCAGAGCAGAACAGAGAACAACAGTTGGAATGATAGGGGAGGCAAACACACATCAAGGTCTATGTACAGTTTTGATACAATGTGGGTCAGCATCTAATAATATTCTACAGATGATGAGAGGTAACCTTGACAACCCAGCGGATGCAGGCACCAAAAGACTGAGAGGTTCAGACAGACACAGGAGCAAACAGGAGCTATTTTTTCTTGGCTTACTGCTGGCTTATAGTCTTCACTTTGCAGAAAATTTCTTATAGCTTGTAAACCAAACACTCTTACTTAATCCACAAACATCCACTAAATACCGGTAGTATATCCAGAAAGTGAATTAGGCTCTAGGGTCAGGAAGGTACTCTCTACCTGCACAAAGCTTCCCAGGGAGCATGCTCCCACTCACAATCAACCAGGATGCCACTCTGCCTGTGCAGCAGCCCTGCTGGGTCAATACAAAGCCAGTGATTGATTGTGATTGGTATAATGTTATAACAGCAATAGCAACAGGAATACCAAGGATGAGAAGGAATGAGCTAGGTGTTTTTTTTTTTTTTCAGTGGCAGTCAGTCTCCATACAACATATTTTTCTGTCTTAATCATGTGATATATTCAGGGAGATTTGCAGAGATACCAACTCCACAGAGCGCTGATCCCCTGCCATCCAGCTGCCTTGACTACTGTAGCAGCAGTGGAGACCATGGAGAATGGAGTGATGGCTCTGATGTGCCATTAGAGTTCACCAGCATGACCTCATCCCATGGCCTCCCTTGAGGTTGAGATCAGGGTGAGCCAAATTAAATGCGTGCTTAGAGCGTCAAACCCTATGAGGCTTTCACCGTGTGATTCACGGAGTCGTAGGGCTGACCCTCGGGTGACTTTACCCCTTCTGATGGTGGGGTTTGAGCCCAGCACGTATGTATGCTAGGCCAGCACTCTAGCACTAAACAACATCCCCAACCACTGGTTGGTGCCTTCAATGAACAAATGGCCTCCCATACTTGGACCCTAGGATGTTATGAGTTTCACCCTAGTACCAATCTCTCTGGAGGTGGGTAGGGAATGTAGTATTTCTGGTGCTTAGGAAGAGGAGGTCAGTGGGATATTGTCTAGTAACTTCAGTGTGAAGCCTCACCTGTGACATGTCACTTCCCTCTGCCCTCCCCCCTCCCCAAGTCAGGCAGTCACTAAACCAGGTGGTTTTCACCAGACATAACAAATTTGCTCCACTGGTGTTTGACTGTTACCTTGACAGAGCTGGAGTCACCACGGGAACAAGCTCTGGGTATGTCCCTGAATGCTGTCTAGTTCAGATTAGTTGCAGCGAAGAGACCCACCCTCAATATAGAGGCACCATCCCATGGGCTGCCATCTGGACTTTAAAAAGGAGAAGGCAAGTTGAGCATGAGCATTCATCACTCACTCCTTCCTGGCTGAGGACTCAGTTGTAGCTTTACACCCCTGCCATCGTGTCTCCCCAGCCATGATGGACTGTCCCTTGAACTGTCAATCAGCGCAAACCCTTCCTTTCTTGAGTAGCTTTTGTCACAGCGATAGAAGTAATACATCTGCTGTCGGTCAAGTCTAATGCTAGGCACGTTCCCGGTCCTAGCTACTCACTCATTCTCACAGCAACCACTTTGAGGACATGCCGAGGATGAGATGGTCCAGTTTTCAAAATGAGCAAACCAAGGTTTAGGGAAATTCAATAACTTGCCCAGGATCATCATTTATAAGATTTGAACTCATATCTGGTAACAATGCTCACTCCCGTTTCATACTCCACTTTTATCAAGTCAGCCCAACCCAGTGAGCTAGTTGGAGTAAAGAGTACTGTCTGGCAACTTGTCAGAAGTATACAGAAGCCCCACTGTCAGTGACTTCAAGCCTGACACTGATTAAAAAGTGATTTTTGTAGTTGTTGTTACTGTTGTATGTGTACATGTTTGCTCATGTGAGTACATGTAGAGACGAGGTTGATGTTGGAATATCTTCCTCAATTGCTTCTTCACCTTGTTATTATTATTGTTGTTGTTGTTGTGTTGTGTGTGTCTTAGTAGAATTACTATAGCTGTGATGAAACACCATGACCAAAGCAACTTGGGGAGGAAAGGGTTTATTTGGCTCAACTTCCTTATCATTGTTTATCATTGAAGGAAGTCAGGACGGGAATTCAGACAGAGCAAGAACCTGGAGGCAGAAGCTGATGCAGAGGCCATGGAGGGGGGCTGCTTACTGGCTTTCTCATCATGTCCTGCTTTCTTATAGACCCCAGGACCACCAGTGTAGGCATGGCCCCACCTACAATGGACTGGGCCCTCCCCCATCAATCACTAATTAAGGAAATGCCTTTTGGGCTTGCCTATAGCCCAATTTTATGGAGGCATTTTCTCAGTTGAGGCTCCCCCTTCTCTGATAACTCTAGCTTGTGTTGGCATACAGCTAGGCAGAACAGTGTGCATGTATATACACACGCTTATGAGAACGCGGCGGTCAGAAGA
The DNA here is from genome assembly GCA_902168405.1 of Peromyscus aztecus. Classification (NCBI taxonomy): domain Eukaryota; kingdom Metazoa; phylum Chordata; class Mammalia; order Rodentia; family Cricetidae; genus Peromyscus; species Peromyscus aztecus. Next base: position 23,890 of record CABHPQ010123942.1, read on the forward strand.
TGACGCTGGGTGTCCTGCTCTACTTTACTTATTCTCCATTCCTTAATAGCACTGGAGTTACAGGTGAGCATGGCCACGTCCAGCTTTCTTATGTGAGTAATGGGGGTTCTTTCAAAGTCAGGCTTTCATGATTGTATTCTTGCCTACCGTAGTAGCTACTTTTCTATTGCTGTGACAAAACACTGTGACCAAGGCAACTTATAAGAGTGTTTAATGGGCTTACAGTTTCGGAGAGTTAGAGTTCACGATGGCGGACCAAAAGATATCAGCAGGAACAGCTGAGAGTTCAGATCCTGACTCACAAGCAGGAGACAGAGAGCACACTGGGAATGACGCGAGTCTTTTGAACCTCAAAGCCCACCCCAGTGGCACACCTCCTCCAACAAGGCCACACCTCCTAATCCTTCCCAAACAGTTCCACCAACTGAGGATCAGCTCTTCAAACATATGAGCCTAGGAGGGGATATTCTCATTCAAGCCACCACATACACCTAGCCGTCTTCCCAGCCCCTTCACCTATTTTTGGAGTCAGAAACTCTCACTCTACCTGGAGCTCCTTGTTTTGGCTAGACTGCTGGCCAACACGTCTCAGCCTCCACCAGCAGCACCGGATATGCAGATGTGCATTGCTATACCTGACTTTTTCATGGGTTCTGGGGATCTGAACTCAGGTCCTTCTGCTTGTGCAGCAAACACCTTACCCACTGAGCTATTTCCCTTGTCCCACATTGTGATTTTTATCTTGTGTTTCCAGATAATAATGGAGGGTCACCTGTAAACAGAAGATGTAGGATAGAGAATACACACACACACACACACACACACATTTAGTAATTAGATATGGGTTGTCCTCAGTTGTTTTGGCCATAGACAAGATGCAGGGTTAAGGCAAATCCTTTCCTCTTGGTTTTTGTTTTAACTATCTGCTAACAGGTGAATCAGACCCTCTAAGGACACACAAAATTCTATGTGGACAGACAAAATTAGGTAAGATCATAAGGAAGGAAAATGTTTTTTTTTTAAACATCAAAATATTCTGCAGCAAATCTCAAACACTGGAATTCCCAAATGAAATAAAGACACAAGGCTTGGCTGCTAATGCTTCTGAAAATAATTGAACATTACATTTTCAACACTGAGACATAGACTAATTCCCTAATCATACATAAGTATAAGATCAATTAACTAGAGACATAGCAAGAGTTTTCCATGTAAATTTGGCTGTGACTGAGTATTCTTTGCTGAAACTGTTCATGTGTTTATTTGGAGTTTATTGGGTAGAAAATATGGAGTGAGTGCTAGTAGAAACAAACTTTGACTCTTCCTGAGGCCACCAATGGCTGAGTGGGACATAAAGACAATGAATGCTCCTTACAAAGGAACTGGGGGAGACTAATTAGCTCAGTTAAGGGGAGGATTATTTGAATCATCATTATGGATGAAGTCATATATGCCAGAAGTGCATTAAAAACATCACGTTTTTTGGTGGAAACATTTGGCAAGAATATTGTTGAGAAAAGAAAACTTTCTGCTTGTGTAGTGGGATCTTACTATGAAGAGATGAACATGCCAGCTAACTACTGGATGTCTGCAGAAAGGGTTAGCTTTATATTTCAGACCTGCTCTCCCCCTACAGGAAAGACTAATGTAAAAATCAATGATAAGCTGTGGTAAATAAGCATGGGGTAGGAAACAATGAAATGAATCTAATATGTAATACTTTTCCATGAGGATTATTAAAATAGAGTTCAATTTATACTTGCTTTTATAAGTATGCCAAGAGGGAAATAGAAAACTCTGAAGTCCATATGATACAGGCCACAAACTATGCCTATCTGTTTGTGTAAAATGCTCCAGACCTTTTATTAAAAATTCCTCAGCTATTGTCCAATGTAGGAGTAAATAATGCACATTTTGGAGGTTTTTTTTTGCATTTATGGTTACTGACTACAGCATCCTCAAAATCGTCCAAGTTTTTCCTTTTCAATCTTCCTTTAGCTTCTTTGTCCTTTCCCCTTGATTCTATCTCTTTCTCTGAATTTTTTTAGTTTTTTTTCAGCCTCCCCCTAAAAGGAAATCAAAAGAAGAGAAGTTGGGTGTGCTCTAACCTGGATCCCTCTTGGATCACACATGTGATGCTCCTATTAATGGTAACAAAGGCAAGACAAGATGTCAGGGACCCAGAGGCTAAAAGCACCTCCAGCCAGCTAGCAAGTCCTTCAGAGGGTGTCTTAAAGGGGTTAGGCTTTGACTGATGCAAAAATGATGTTAA
>CABHPQ010123954.1:0-10057 GCA_902168405.1 Peromyscus aztecus
CAAAAACAAACAAACAAAAAAAGGTAAAAGCCCAGAGGCAAAAGGTAGATGGGATAATTAATTAAGAAAAGCTGACTAGAAATGAGCCAAGCTAAGGCCGGTCATTCATGAGTAAGTCTCTGTGTATTTATTTGGGAGCTGGGTGGTGGGCCCCCAAAGAGTAAAGAGTAAAAAACTATTGAGAGCTGCTGGTAGCAAAAGGCCAAGGGAGTATAAAGCAGGTGACAACTAATGTTCAAAAGGTAAACCTATCAGAACCAAGGGTTCTGGTAGAGGATTAAGCCATCATACAAGGTGTGTTGGAGTTATTGTCTTTTGAATGAATTGGCTGTTTCTTGTTGTAAACTTCTTGTGTAATAACAGCTATGATATCTCCCCATTACCATGCATCTTCATGTAATATATATATGTGTGTGTATATATATGTAATATATACTATATTATATAGTACATATATGTGTATATATATACTATACTATATAATATACATACAAAATAGACTAAAGGCCTTTATATAGAGATACATATATATATATATATATATATATATATATATATATATATGTAATCTCATGATTACATCTCAGTCTTATGGGCACATATATCTGGGTGGTCAGGAAGATGACTTTTCATTTAGCTGTATAATTTTGATATATAGAAAATATACTAGGTTATGCTTCATAGCCAGACCCACTGTCCCACGAGACTGTAGACACTTAAAGTCTGCTTTGTTCCTTTTGCTTAGACTAACACAGAAAATAATAATCCTTCCTCAGTCTAACATAAATTACATACATTTAGCTCATTTTTACCTCAGAGCAAGTTCAAAATAGACTAAAGACCTTTATATAGAGATTATAAGTTTAAAACTTTACAGTTATACACAAGGTCAAGAGTCACAGGTGTCCACCAAGGCTGACAACACAAAACACCCAAAGAAAAGCCTGCCAATTCTTCACTTGCCAAGACTGCTGATAAAAAGCTTTGTCTCAGAGTTTGTCACACTGGGCACTGCGCCCCCTCCCTCTAGTCCTGAGACCTTGGAACCTTGAATTACCATGGTAATGGCTCTGCTCCTTATCATCTATTCTAGGAATGTGCTATGACCTTGACGGTTTTAAAACTTTTCTCAGGATTGCAAGGAGTCTCCTGTTAGAAATGCATGGATAGTCAGGCAAGAGAGGAACTATGAGGGCTGAAAAGAAGCTGCAGATGTAGAGAAGCAGTAGAAAAAAGAGAGAACAAAAGAGATCAGTGTTAAAGCTTACTAGAACAATAAAGTGATGGACTGAAAGGGCGGTGTGTATAAATTTACTGATATAATCTCAGGTAAGTGGACTTATTCATAGATAAATAGATTTCCCAACTGGTTGTAGATTCTTCCGGGGACTCTGGGAAAAGGCTATTTGGGGCTGGACCTCAATAGCTTTCATTAAAAAACAACCAACACCACTGCTGAGCCCTCAATATTGCCTTAAAGCCTGCCTATGTTTGTATTCTCACTTAATTCCCTTTTCTGCATAAGAGTATTTCAAACCTATACTGATTCATCACTGTCTTCTGCTGTTTTATACTCAAATAATAACTTTACCACCTGCCCTCCCACTCCACATACAGGGTTTTTCTGTATAATAGCCCTGGCTATCCTGGAACTCACTCTATAGACCAGGCTGATCACAAATTCACCTCCTGTTTAAAAAAAGGGGGGGGGGTTGGGATTCTCCAGAGGGGTGTATGTGTGCATAAGAAAGAGGGAGGGAGGGAGACATTGAATTTGGTGCATACACATGGATGTTATAAGTTCAAAATCTGTCAGGGCAGTCCAACATGAAGGAAGTTGAGACAGGTTAATGCTGCATCTTGAGGTGAATTATGACCTCTACATGCATGTCATAGCACATGCGTCTATACATATACATTCACATGAAATAATTATAAACGTAATTTAAAATTTTTTTAATCACTTCTTCAGGAGGCTGGAGAGATGGCTCAGTGGTGAAGAGCACTTGCTGCTCTTTCAGAGGACCAGAGTTTGATTCCCAACGCCCATATCAGATATCTTAATAACTGCCTGTAACTTCCAGCTCCAAGAGATCTGGTTTCCAGGGGCACCCACATATATGTGTGCTTATACACACATACTTTCTCCTGATGTGGAACATTCCTTTTCTATACTATGAATATTACTCTCATTTGTTAATAAAAAACTGACAGGCTGGTAGCTGGGTAAGACATTAGGCAAGAAAGCCAAACTGAGAATGATGGGAAGGAGGGCAGAGTCAGGAGAGATTCCAGCCAGCTGCCAAGCAAGTAGGACATGTAAAAATGACGTAACAAGCCATGAGCCACGTGGCAAAGCACAAGTAGAAATATGGGTTAATTTAAGCGTTAGAGTTAGCTAGTAACAAGCCTGAGCTATCGGCCAAGCATTTATAATTCATATTCAGCCTCTTGAGTCAGTTATTTGGTAGCAGGCAGTCGGGACAGGAAAACTCGGCCTACACTCTCCCTTCCCACTCACATAAAAATAAAAATAAATGCAAAAAATCACTTCTTCAAGGAAGACCTTTATCCCGCAAACAGGTAAATTTGTACTAGTGTTATTTTTCATTACAACATACTCATGTATATAAAACTTACCATGGTTGTACTTACTTTTCCTATACTGACCTTTACACATTAAGTTCCAAGAGAACAACTACTGCACCTCTCTCTCTTTTTTTTTTAATCTTCAGCTAACTTAACATCAGAATCATATGTGAACACATAGTGAGTATGAAGTCTACCCAGAAATGTGAAGATAGAGTTCAGAATCAGAAAAATGTGTTCAAGAACGAAAATAACATGTCCTTTTTATGGCAAGCAAAAGACAAAAAACAAAACAAAAACCAAAGAAAGAGGCTTAAAGATGAGTCTAGAGAGGCCATGTGGGACCTGTTCAGGCAAAGCCCCATTTCTGATGCTGAGTCTGATGTCACAAAAGCCAATAAACAAATGAATGCTGTAGTTATTTATATTTTGTATCACAGTTGGCTAGTCTGGGAAATGAACTGGTAGGTCTTTCTAAAGTTAAGTCCCTCTTCCTTAGAAACAGAACCCCTAATCTTTAGTTGGGCAAATGACTGGTAACAGAGATTACAGTTCCAGCCTCCCTTATAACAAGATCTGGCCACTTGAGAAACTTTTAACATGCAATTTCCAGGGAAGAAGGCATACCCTTCACCAACTAACTCTGATCCATTCTGTTTCCTTAAAAGGTCAATGTGATGAAGAAAGCTCCAACTTAGGTCACAAGAATGAGGGGGATATCCCAGACACAACCATCAGAAAACTGTGAGTAGCCTAGGTCTCATGATTGTGAAGCTACCATACCAACTTTGGACTAGGTTTTTTATTTAAAAGAAATAAAAACATGGTAAGTTGCTGTTACTGACTCTTTGTTATCCTTAACTGAGCTGGGTTCCAACTTATCAAAAGGGATCTAGACTCATAACAAAAGACTTAGGAGACAGCTTCGGTCATCTGTATCATGAACTGATGAAAGTCAAATTAAGCTGCTGATAAAAGGAGTTGAAGTGTTTAAGAAATATTTACACAGAATTAGAGGACCTACAAATTGGAAGAGTAAACTGCTGGAAATGGGCCTTCAGGTGATGACTGATCATACAGTGTTAGAAGACACCGTCCAGTGAGTTTTGGGATGAAAAAAACATGTCCAGCTGGGCATGGCAACTTGTTCCTATATTCCTAGCATTCCAGAGGCTAGCATGGTGTTGTGTAGCAATTTCTTCCCAGACCCAAAACTACATCTTGGAGGAAAGCTGCTTAAAGAAGAGAGTTGAAGTATTCCATTCTGCAGGGAATCTCCTTCAAACTCAGGAAGTAAACAACTCAAAAATTTTAAAACTTTCTGAATCTGACCAGATGCACTAGACCCCTCCCTCTCCAAGCATAGATATACAGCAAGGACTGCTGAGAGACACTCTCAAAAAAGATAAGCTGTCTGGAACAGACACTCTCGATCTGTTGAGATGCCTGCAAAGCATGCAGTTTGCCCTTGGTTCTAGCTTTTGTGAGCTCTCAGACATGCTGGGCTAGGCTTCTGGTGATGTGCTATCCTGGAGTCATTTCTGGTCCTGTAAGTAACCCCTTATGCACGCTCCTGTAAGTAATCCCAATAAATCATTAGTTCAACAAGTTTGACTATGGTGGTAGCCTTACTTTGGTCTGTTGTCTCTTGAGTGCGTTTACATCTCTAGAGTCCAAGACCTAGGCAATATAGTGACAGCTTGTCTTAACAACAACAACAAAACCAAAAATAAACAACAACAACAAAAATCTCAAATTCTGGCCAAGCAGTGGTGGTGTATGCCTTTAATCCCAGCACTCGGGAGGCAGAGCCAGGCGGATCTCTCTATGTGAATTCGAGGACAGCCTGGTCTACAGAGCGAGATCCAGGACAGGCACCAAAAACAACACAGAGAAACCCTGTCTCGAAAACAAACAAACAAACAAACAAACAAACAAAATAAAAAAAGCAAAACTCAAATTCTAAATTATTGGCAAAGGCTACAATTGCAAATTCATTTCTATATCATTCAATAAAACAAAATTTCTCTTAGTTGTTTCTGTTAATAGTAACTTGAACAAGAAGCTAAAAGCTACACACTAGTTACGTTGATGAAGATACAGCGGGAGTTATAAAGACATGGACTCTGTCTTCATGAGGTTTCAAACCATTAAAGAGTACCACACACTCAATACACAAAGAATTACAGGCGCTGATATCTGGGGAGACTTCTTTAAGGAAATGACAATTGGATTAGGAAGTTTAGTAGGTAAAGTAATGATTTCTCTCCTGCATCATGAACCAGGAAGCAACAAGTACAAAGGCCCTTAGAACAGTGCAAGACAGGACCACGAACCAGTGTGGCTGGAGCACAGAAAAAGTGAAGTGTGATTCAAGTCAACTCAACAAATAGGGTTGATAGTACTTCATAGTTAAGATCAAGCCAGAGGTAGGATTAGATTATACAAGGCTCTGTAAATCATGACTAGAACTCTAGGTTTTGGGTAGAACACTTGCATAGCATGTACAAAACCCTGGTTTCAGTTCCCAGCATTGAAAAAAGTTCTAGTTTTTTATTGTAAGAATGGTTTTAAGCATGTTTTCTGGTTGATGAGTAGACAGGTTAAAAGCGGTGCAACACTAGGCATAGGAAGAAGCAGCATTGTAATTGTAATACTGGAAGATCATAGTGAAGATGGAGAGAAATAGAATCAAGGAATATTTAGAAATGTAAGGTAAGATTTGGCAATTGAGTGAGAAGATCAGAAAGAAGGATGTACTTAGGTTTCTAGCTTCTGCAACTAAATGAATACCAAGAATAAAAGGAAAGTTTATAAGAAAAAAAAATAGGTTTGGAGTGTTCTTGAGATACACAAGTGAAGATATCAAGTAGCTTGAAGATCTGGGAGTTATCAGAACCTAAAACCCAAAGTAGGGGAATGAAACCATCCTAGAAAAATTTGAGAGAAAAAGAACATGACCTAGAGAAGACTATGGAAGAGGGTGGGCACACTATCAAGTTTAAGACACATGGTTAAAGAGGTAGGAGTAAAACCTAAGAGTAGAATCAAGGCACTGGTGGAATATCAACAAAAAACGAACTATAAAAAAGCATCAGCCGGGCGGTGGTGGCGGCGCACGCCTTTAATCCCAGCACTCGGGAGGCAGAGGCAGAGGCAGGCGGATCTCTGTGAGTTTGAGGCCAGCCTGGGCTACCAAGTGAGTTCCAGGAAAGGCGCAAAGCTACACAGAGAAACCCTGGCTCGAAAAACCAAAAAAAAAAAGCATCAAATGCCATTGATAGATAAAGTAAGTAGAGGACCAGGAACTAATCAATGGATTTAGAGATACAATGTTATCACCTAGGTGATCTTAGTAAGCACTCTTTCAATAGAGTAAGGACTACAGAACTCAAAATGTGCTAGTCTGAGGAACGGGAATGGAGAAAGACTTGCAAGGTGGACACAACTGTGTCTCAGATATAGCTGTAAAGTGGGAAAAACAGGATGGTAACCCAATGGAAACTAGGTCTAAAGGTTTGTTTGAACAGTGGAATCCTTAGCATATTTAGAAACTGACAATAATAAGAAGAAAAAGTTGGAAGCATTCAAGTAGGAAATGACTAAGACTCAAAGCCTGAGCATGGGCACTGGCATTAGATAAGAGGGCTTCTCCCTATTTAGAAGGGAAAGGAAATGATACAGATGGGTCAGCAGTAGGATACTAGAGATTACCTACAGATAGCTTTGTTTTCCACTTAAAGGCAAGTGCTAGTGAGAGAAAAACAGTATGAAAGTTACAGTAAAATCAAATGATAGTAGGGACAGTGACTTACTAAACCAAGCATAAGGAATATGGTCAGTGAATAAAATTTAAGAAATAGAGTTTTGTTTGATTTAGTAATAATATCCTCAAGATTGAGCCATTTAGAGTGATGACAATATCCAAGACACAACTAAATGGATAGCTAAGACAGAATAGAAGCCATTAGATATTGGGTCAAGAAATTAAGTGATCCTAACTACTGAATAGACTGTGTAAACATCAAAGCATTAACTAGTGGATGGGAAGTACCAAGAGCTATTTAGAGGAATGGAAAAAAAAAAAGTTGATGGAAAGAGTAAAACAATGAGAGAGCTGCATGGATGAACAGCTTTAAAGCAAACAGATTGGGCCAATGAAGTTCTAAAGTCACAATGACGGGACCACCACGTCTGCTCCAATGTTTGTGGTGTGGTAAGGCTATGTCAAAAGTAACTCCTGGGCTGGGGATGTAGGTCAGTGGTAGAGCCCTTTCTTAGCATGTAGAAAATCCTGAACTTGTCTTCCCACAACCCCCTGCCAAAAAAAATCCAAACTATTCTTGTCTGCTGTGTCTGAGAACACTGCCCTGCTCTCACTATGCCAATGGCTATCACTTTACGACAAGACCTGAAGAGGCCCAGCAACTATAGAAAGTGGGACAGCGGGAATGGGTTTTCTCCTAAGTATTGAAGGAAAGAAGAGAAGACTGAAGGTAGCAAAGGACTGACAGGTCAGGTGGAAGCAGATTTGGTTTTGCACTGAAGGCAGACGATGCAAAGATGATCCTGTGTATGTAAGAGCTCTGTAGGTTGAGTGTGGGGAGCACACGTGCGATGCCAGCACTTGGAAGTAAAGGCCAGAAGGATTTGAATTCAAGGTGAGACTGCATAGTGAGACCATCTTTAAAAAAAAAAAAAAAGTTTAGGTAGGTCAAAGAGAGTGGGCTTCAGACAGATCTGTTTCCTAGTCTTTCTCCAGCAATTACTAACCATGTGGCATGGGAAGAAAGGAAACAGACAATTCACAGTACATGTTTATTGAAAGGATACATACAGATGCTGATATAGAAGAACTCCCCCAGCAGCAACACAGTATCCTGGGTCTCCACCTTCCTGTCTTTGGGAATTAAGAAGTTCATATGCTGCTTTACTTACATTTATACTTGTCAAAGAGTGAATTTTGTCAGGCAGACATGAGGTCACTCTACAGGGAAGCTCCTCATCAGCAATTTTCATCTTCCTAAAGAATTATCTAGCGACCAGCTGTAGCCCATGTGTGTAATCCCAGTACCTGGGAGGCTGAGACAGGAGCATCACAAGTTTAAGGCCAATGGACTCCATGGCAAAATCACCTAAAATGAAAAAAAAAAAAAAAAAAAGGAAAAAGCAGTGACACACTAGAATCTGTTTTCAAAGAATTGTGTATAGACAGAGCTCTCATACATTCTGGGTTCTTCTTTACCTGTTAAATGGAAATAATACCTCCTAGGTTTGTAATAAATAAATTCATACAACATACTCAACAGACATGACTTTGAGAAATACCCTGCTGTAGTAAAAAGAATATGGGGCTTACTGTCCCAGCTGCACTTTATTGATTGGGTCTTGATATACAGTACAGACTGTTTTCAAACTCACAATTCTCAGTCTGTAACGTGCTGGGCTTATAAGCATGAATAATAATAAAGCTTGGAGCAAGAGCTGCATTTTAACACGGAGTCAACTAAGAATTTCAATTTTTTTGCTGGCCAGCACTTGGGAGGTAGAGGCAGGAGGATCAGGAGTTCAAGGTCATCTTTAGTTATCATGATTTCCAAGTCAGTTTTGCATCTCAAAAATAAAATGCATTTTTCTGACCTGTAGGTGGGGGGGAATCTGCTTTGTGAATGGTTGATTTTGGCTTGAAATTTAAAATTTAATTCCTCTGTAAAAAATGAAAGTGGCCACCTGTTGCCATACTTGAAGAGATGGGATGAGATTAAGGAAAGCAGTGAAGAGGCAATGGGTAGTTTAAGTTGTTAGAGTTCCTACCTGGCATGCACAAGGCCTTGAGTTTAACCCCCCAATAAAACAATAACAAATGCAGACCCCATGCTGTTGCTTGCCCTGCATCCTGTCATTGTTCCTGAAGCCCCACAAGGTGGTATATGCCACATCCTCCTTCCTTCCCCATCCCCATACTAGGGATGACGTCATGGAAAAGGCAGGGCCAGGAAAAGAGGTATCCTTCTGAATACAGATGTGAAACCCACAAAGGGAGGGGGCAGTAGTGAAACAAGAATAGAGAAGCCGGCATCAGTTAAGTGAGAACAATGTAAGGTGGAGGGTAGAGAGCTGCAATCAGGAGACTCCAGACAAGCAGCAAAAACACAGAGGGAACATTAAGGGCCACACAGATTATATTTAACCACCCCCCCCTCTATCACCGTCTTCCTCTCCCTTAGGTTTCTCTTCTTGAGATTATGTAGTCCTCCTAACTTGCCTGGAAGGTAAGAAGAAAGTCCTTCTTTGTTTAAAGTCTTTATTGTTGATTTCACACAGACATGAAATATTAAGATGGTAAACTGGGGAAATGACTGAAATTCTAGACAATATTCCTGAATTCTTACAGGCTTGTCTTTGTTCTGTTTTTCACTGATCTCCTAAGAAGTGGTGGCTATAGCCTATTGTGGTACTGTTTTCTTCCCCTAGATCCAGCACAGTTCTTTTTGTATGACAGCTCATATAAAAACTAGTTATGAACCAATATATATTCAGGCACTCGAATTAGACTCAAGGACGGCCACTGAGTGTTCTCCTTTTGGAACCAATTTCCCCTTGCTATTACCAACCTTAAAACTACCTATGCTTTTGCTGGGGATCTGGGAATGCTGAGTTTGTCCTTCTACATATGGAAGGCAATTTCTCAACTGCCAGGGCTGAGAGCAGTAGATAGGCACTAACAACAGAATAAAGGATGGTACCAATAAATGGACAAAAGTTCCTGCCCAGAAAATCAACCAGAGTAAAAGCCCGGTTTATTGGCTCCATGTAACGGAGCAATAGTGTCCAGCTTTCAGGCTCAATCTCTCTGTACAAATTTCGACAAGCCCAAGGTTCATAGAGGAGCCCATCCAAGCACCTTCTCTCCTGGGGCAGAGGATGGCTAGCTGCCTGACGGCGAGTCTCTGGGCTGTTCTGCAGGAACACCCGGCACAGCCGAGGCAGCCTCGTAGTCCGCGATGCGGCGCTGGACAAGGGCGGGCATGAGGTGCACGTAAGCGGCCATGAGGCGGTGGTTAGAATGGATGAGCTTCCCAGCACAGCTGTGCAGACAGGCCTCCTGGAAGGAAGACGGATGTAAGCAGAGACTAAAAGGATCCCGTCAAGCCCTCCTCCTTCCCTCCGGGTCCCCAACCGAGGGGTGAGGTCATGGAAGAGCGAGGTGCAAACAGAGGGAAGGGAGTGTGTGTCGCGTCACATTATTGTCAACTCTGGGGTCCCCACAGTCCCCACCTCCTCAGCGTCCAGAGCTCGGTGGTGCAGGCTGGGCACACAGCGCTGGAAGCACAGTTCTGTCATCCGATTGTAGACCAACAGGAAGTCTCGCAACTGAGAGAAAAGCGGATCAAAACTTCACCACCGCCGAGGCTTCCCGGGGTGCGCAGCACAGCCTGCCTCCCCTTCTCGGGGAGGAGGTTCTTGC
>CABHPQ010123957.1:0-10223 GCA_902168405.1 Peromyscus aztecus
CCACCGCCTTTTTGTCTGAACTCTAGGGTTCTGCTTTAGGCAATGATATTCAAAGTCTCGGACCAGAATGGGAAGACAGATTTGGGTAAGCTGAGATACAGGAGGGAGAGCTCTCCAGAGAGGAGCACCCTCTCTACATTGCAGTACAGAGGGGGACACACTGGAGAAGGACACCCAGGTAGGGAAGATTCAGAGCCCAGGTAGCATGCATCTTGGACCAGGGCTCCTTCCTGCTTCTGCCATCCAGTGCCCCTCACCCCTGCACCAATCCCCAACCTCACTCACGATGAACCAGATCGTAGGGACAGAACTAGAAGACATAGGTCATAAAAAGGTTGGACTGTAGGGAGAGGAAGGGAGATGCCTTCCTTGGCTGGGTCTCCAGACCTCTTGCCTGGACTGACACTTACCCACTGACTGTAGTGTGGCTACTAGGCTTCCTGCTGCAACTCCACCTCCATTGGCGATTGCTGCTGCTGACATCATCTTGGCTGCTATGGATGCTGCTGCTATTCCTGTCCCAGTGAAGCCCATGGCGCCCAGGGCTACGGGTGCAGCTGCCACAGCCACAACTGTGGGGAGAGGAGCTGGGTGGTGTGGGCTCAGGGGAAAGCTTCACTCAAGAATTCTTTGTCTGTTTGGGAGGGGTCTATCTATTCTAAACAGCACGGAAAGAGGTCACAAGATAAAGAAGAAGGATGGTGGGCCTGGAGAGATGACTCCAAGCACAAAGCCCTACCTCCTCACAGCAGGTGCAAGACACATACCTCCTCCTAGTGCAGCACCAATCACTGTTCCTAGGGAGAGATGGGGTGGGTAGAAAAGGTTAGAGTTGGCTGCTGTCAGTCAGTTCTTGGCAGGCTTGCATTGGGATCCCAGTTCCCAGCCCATGTCAGGGCTGAGGGCTACTAACCTAACATGGTGAGATGTGTTGGTAGCTGGTAAGCTTAGGAAGTGACTTAAATCTGAAGAGAGAAGGGGAGACTCTTGCTTCTGAACCAATAGGGACAAGGCCCTGCCCCTTGCAATGAGTCAGTGTCCTGGTAAATGTTTGAAAGCAATAGGGGACTTAGGCACCTGCTCTTTGGGCATCTGTTTACCTCTGAGATTGATTTCTATCCTGACTGATGCTTCACACACACACACACACACACACACACACACACACACACACACACACACACACGGGGGTGGGGGAGAGAGAGAGAGAGAGAGAGAGAGAGAGAGAGAGAGAGAGAGAGGTGACAGCTGGCTTCCATTAAATCAAAACTGAAACAAAAACCACTCACACACATACACAAACTTAGTGAGAAAAATGTGGGCACAAAATTCACTTCTCTCCCCTGAAAGAGGATGAGAGTTTATTGTGGAGCTGTGGTTAGATAACTAGATAAGGTTACCTGAAATTTTGTGTTTTCACACAGTAGCAGTTTGATGAGTGTTTTGTAGTAGTAGAACCAAGAAAGCCATAAACCAAGGCACTTCAAAATACATGTATTAGTGAAGACATGAAGTGGGAGGGTCAACGCCGATGGAGGAGCCTCTACTGTAGGCCTTGGGTGCTAACTGATGGCTCCCCTTTCGGTTGGTGGGAGCCAGGCATTTGTATATTCCAAAGGATTTGTCTAATGGTCACAAAGATGTTAGGTTAGGTACAAATGGGGACAATGAATGGCTATTATAAGGGCTAAAGTTGTCCTGAGAGAATTTGGCTCTGGACTTGCAATATTTGAAATTCTCCACAATCATTAAGGTTCTAAAGAGTTAATCCCCCTCGCCAAGGGCTCAGACAAAGGTACAGCTTCTCTCCTGGAACTTTGGTCCACAAAAATGTGTCTAATTTCATCAGTGTCCTTTAGAGGAAACTGTTCGCACATCTAGGAGCATTTTCTTCCACCTCTGTCTCTCGTATAATATGCCACTACCAACCCATTCTGACTACACTCTTCATGCTGCTTTGCAAATGGTTCCTTTTACTGAACTGGCTGTTTAGATCTATGTGGGCTGTTTCCTGGGTGTCAAGTTTACTGAGGCATAATTTAGACAAGATATCACACTTTTGGTACAAGCTTCTACAACTTTGGACGAAATTTAGTTACATATGCAAATACATCTCAGATCTGGAAACCGCCTCTTCTCGCCTAAATTGTCTCATCTTTTCTTTTAGCCATCCCCCCCATCCCTGCCCCGCCACCAGTGATTCCCATTCAGTCTCCACACACTTGCCTTTCCAGAATGCCTGTGCTTACCACCTGAAATTCTGCCCTGTGGACATGTGCTATCTCACTGTCCCCGTCTCTCCTTTAAGGGTGTGAATTCTAATACTGGCGTTTGTAAGTTACCTCAGCTGAAACGCTGGCATCCTGGTGCACCAGTATTTCCTGGTTATATATTCCTATAGGTGAGTCTGCATTGCTCTTGTTCTCCAGAAACAGGGTAGATTTCCGGCCTAATCAGGGTTCCTATTGCCATGCTGAAACACCACGACCAAAAGCAACTTGGAGAGAAAAGGGTTTATTTCAGCTTACACTTCCCCATCACTGTTCATCATCAAAGGAAGTCAGGACAGGAACTCAAACAGGGCAGGAGCCTCAAGGCAGGAGTTGATGCAGAGGCCATGGAGGGGTGCTGCTTACTGGCTTGCTCTTTTCCAATGTAGATCCGGGGTAGAATGATCACTAATAACCATGCAACAGAATCAATATTAGGCTGTCTTGAAATCTCCTCTGCCAGTGGGATTGGGACCTGTCCTTGGTGCATGAGCCGGCTTTTTGGAGCCCAGTGCCTATGGTGGGACACTTTTCACAGCCTTGGTGCAGGGAGGAGGGTCTTGGATTAGACACAACTGAATGTACCAGGCTCCGCTGAGTCCCTATGAGAGACCTTGCCTTGGAGGAGGTGGGAATGGGGGGGGGGTTGGGGGGGAAAACGGGGGGGGTGGGAGGAGAGGGGAATCTTGTGGTTGGTATATAAAATGAATAGAAAATCTCTTAATAATAATATAAAAAATTAAAAAAATAAAATTAAACAAGATATATATACATATACATACACACACACACACACACACACACACACACACACACACACACACACATATATATTAAGAAATCTCCTCTGCCAGTGAAATTAGTTCAAAAGTCTTCAGTTTTGGCCTCAGGAATATCAGGTTATAACTAGGTGGGAAATTGAAGAGGGAGACAGGAAGAAGAAAGGCAGAGGGGAGAGGGACACCAGCACCACCACGAGAAGCAATGTGAACATACCAGTAAGCCACAGCCACGTGGCAACTTACAGATTAATAGAAATGGGTTAAGTTATAGGAACTAGCTAGCAAGAAGCCTGAGCCATTAGGCCATACAGTTTGAAAGTAATAAAAGCCTCTGTGTGTTTACTTGTCCAAGTCGCTGTGGGAAGGGTGGGACACAGGAAAACTTCCGACTGCAGAATACCCTTAGGACAAGAGGAAAAACAGTTACATTCTTTGCCAAAATATCTCAAGACTGGTCTCTAGCCCAGTTCTTAATATTTTTCCCGTACAAAACCTCTTAAGCTATACCTCCATAATCCACATTGCTCTCAGCACTACTGGCTTCCAAGCTCCTCTTGGAATGGTCCAATAGTCCCACTTAAGTCATTCAAGAGCTTTCCTCGTCCAAAGTCCCAAAGTTTTCCACATTCCTTCCAAGACAGCATGGCCAGGCCTGTCATAGCAATAGCCCACTTTGACGTCTGTATTAGCTACTTTTCTATTGCTGTGAATAAACACCTTTACCAAGGCAATTTATAGAAGACAGAGTTTATTTGGATTATAGTTTCAGAGGTGAGTCCATGACCATCATGGGTGGGAGCATAATAACAGGCAGGCAGGCAGACAGGTATGCAGGCAAGCATATAGGAAGGGATGCAGGCAAGTAGGCAGATATGCAGGCAAACATGCAGGTAGGCATGGCACTGGAGCAGCAGCTGAGAGCTTAAGTCTTATTCACAAGCAGGAGGCAGAGAAAGAGAACTAGCTTGGCTAGTCATGGACTTTTGAAACTTCAAAGCCTACCCCCAGTGACATAACCTCCTTCAACAAGGCCACGCCTCCTAATCCTTCCCAAACAGTTCCACCATCTGGGAACCAAAATTCAAATATGTGAGCCTATTGGGGGGCATTCTCATTCAAACCACAACACTTACACTCTCCTACAAGCATGTGGGAGGCCTTTCCTCATCTATTCCTTAAAACCACTTAGCTTTGTCATCAAATAAAGCTGCTGTTGGCTGGGTGTGCAGCTCAACATTAGAGCTCTTGTCTAGTCCTGGGGAGGCCTTGGGGGTCCATCTCCAGCATAGCAAAATTAAACCAAGTCAAACAAACAACCAAACAACAAACCCAACTTTTAGTAACAGGTTAAAACTGAAATGATTACTCGAGTTACATTCTTTTTACTTCTAGTGAGATTAAACAGTTTTTAAGTTTATTGGGTTTATTCTGAACTTACTTTGTGAATTATCTTTTCCTTCTTTCTTTCTTTTTTGTTTTCAAACCAAGGTTTCTCTGTGAAGCCCTGGCTGTTGTGGAACTGGAACTCACTCTGTAGACCAGGAACTCACAGAGATCCGCCTGCCTCTGCCTCCTGAATGCTGGGATTAAAGGCATGAGCCACCACCGCCTTGCCCTTATTCTTTTTCTAAAAGTGTATGGATGTGTTTTTGTATGTGCTCAAGGAGATAAGAGAGGTGTCAGCTCCCTAAAGCTGGAGTTCTAGGCAGTTGTGAGTTGTCTGACTCCCATGGGTGCTGGGAATTGAAGTCAGATCTTCTGCAAGAAGGACACTAATATGTGCTCTAACCACTGAGCCCTTTCTCTAGCCTATCTCTTCTTCCTTTCTTTCTTTCTTTTTTTTTTTTTTTTTTTTTTTGAGACAGGGTTTCTTCACGTAGCTTTGAAGCCTGTCCTGGAACTCACTGTGTAGACCAGCCTGGCTTCAAACTCACAGAGATCCACCTGCCTCTGCCTCCCGAGTGCTGGGCTCAAAGGTGTGAGCCAAGACCACCCAGCTTCTTTTCTTATTCTTGTGCCAGTTCTCTAGTGACATGTTGGGGACTGGCTGGAGATCCAGTTAGTGTGTGACAGCACTTGCTCATCTAGAGGCTCTGAGCTGGGCTCCCAACACTCGTGGCAAGCAGTTCTCAACTGCCCAGGACTCCTGCTTCTGTAGTCTACCACTGACCACTTTTGTCTTCTTCAGCCACTGGCACACATGTGGCCACATACATGCATGCACATGGAAGTAAAAATTTCAAAACTGAAATATTTTCCCGTGGTAATCATATATGAGTGGCCTTAATTCAGGCACATGTGTGGTAAAAATTCCTTTTCCAATCGTCATTGTCTGCTTTTGTTGTGGTGCTTTTGTTTGTTTTGAGGCAGAGTCTTGCTATGTAGCCCAGGCTAGCCTATGACTTGAGCTCATCCTATGTCAACCTTGTGTGTGCTGAATTATAGGTGTGCACCAGAATGCTCAACCTGGGTTATTTTTGTTGTTATTTTGGTGTCTTTTATGATCTTTATTTTGTCATTGATTTTATGTTCCATTTTTCTGCTCAAAACTCAGGTACTGGTGTGTGTGTGTGTGTACACATATATGTGTGTATTGCGTGTGTGTGTGTGTGTACCAGGATACTAGTTCTGAAATTTCCTGTGCTGTTCCAAAGACTTGTCTCTTCTGGCAATAATAACACACTGTTTTGATGCTTATAAATTTATTATTGATCTAAAATGTAATTGATAAGAAATATAATTATTAATTCAAAGTCACATGAGAACACACTTTTAAAAATTGAAGTTAAAAGATACTTTGTAAGGGGCTGGAGGGATGGCTCAGCCTTTAAGAATACTGGCTGCTCTTCCAGAAGACCTGGGTTCAATTCCCAGCACCCACATGGTAGTTCATAATCTGTCAAGTTCTGCTTGGTGAAAAGTTCATTTTACTGAGCTATTTATTTATGGGAGCATGGGCAATTCAAAAGGACCACTCCCTCATGATCCCTTAGTACTGCTAGGGTTACACACAGCTGGGGCAGGGGTGGGCAGAGCTGGCTGCTGGGGTCACAGGTGAGGGGTTTCTCTTCTTCCATGAGGGACTGTTAACAGCCTCATTACCATGGACATAGCTGTCACCAGTGTTGGTCTCTTTATCTCCTTGATAAAACCGTGAACCAGTGGTTCTGTAGGTCCTCAGGGCCACCCTACTTCAGGAGAGTCACGGTCATGTCAAGCCTGGAGGAAAGACCTATAGCACATCCTTCTACTTATACCACGCATTGCTCAAATTATCATCCAAAAGACAAATGAAAGAACACTAAACGACCTGCATTGTAATATGCACATGTGAGACTGGAGAAATGGCTCATTGGTTAAGAGCACTGGCTGCTCTTCCAGAGGACCCGGGTTCAGTTCCCAGTACCCACACTGCAGCTCACAGCTGTCTGTAACTCCAGTTCCAGGAGATCTGACACCTTCACACCAATGCACATAAAATAAAGTTAAATAAATTATGAAATAATAATAATATGCATATGCTCAAAAACCCTGAAAACAGATGACATAATGAATCAATAGCTTGTATCCATACTAGTTTTGATTTCAGATGATAAATTATTCAACAGAATGAATGCTTTTCAAAAATTGTTTTGAAACAAGAGCTTTAGATATATATATATATACTTGTATATGTATATATGAGACTCATGCACTTTTAATTGACTTAATCAGCATAGTTTTCTGTATCTTTCTCAAGTGCATTATTTCATATAGAAATGAGGAACCTGGACACCCCAGTAGACAAGATTCAGTTAAATCAAAGGAGAAGACATGAGTACAAGTAAGAAAAATAGAAAAAAGTAATAGAAAAAGTCAAGAATGTTAAGTTTTGCTAGCATAGTTATGAAATAACAGATGAAACAAAATTCACCATCAAGAATGAGTCACCATAACATTAAACTGGATTAGAAAGAAATGCCATAAGCACATTTATGCTATGAATTTGATGATATAAATAAGTGGAAAAAGTCATTGAGAAGTTAACCTGACTTAAGAAGACAGTGGCAGTCTGCTATCAGAGGCCAAAACAATTCCTCCTCCACATAGCCTGGAGGCGCAGATGCCCATGATGTGTCCCAACTGTATGTAGTAGGTTAATTTAATTCATAATTAAATTGTGCATCACAAAGGAAATTCCAAGCCCAGAGAGATGCAACGTGAAATGGATGAGACACATAAGGAAGAACTCCCTGCTTTATGCGAGTTCTTTCAGAAGATGAGAATGTTTCTAATTTGTACCATGATATCAGTATCAGTCTGACCCTCAGATTCGACACCAGCATTTCAGAAAAAGAAACTACGCTCTAAGATCTCTTACAGCCAGGCAGTGGTGATGCATGTCTTTGATCCCAGCACTTGGGAGGCAGAAGCAGGCATATCTCTGTAAGTTCGGGGCCAGCCTGGTCTTCAGAGCTAGTTCCAGGACAGCCAGGGGCCCACAAAGAAAACCTGTCTTAAAACAAACAAACAAAAACAAAAAAACAAACAAAACATCTTTTGCAAACACACATGTAGCCAAGCAAATACCATAGACCCACAATTAGCTATCAAAACCTACCTGTACATAAGAGAGACATGACTCAGAGAGAAGGGCCACCCAGACTCTCCAGGCATTCTATGCTAGGTGAGATTTGGGAAGGTAGGGGTTGAGGAGGGGGGTCTCTAGGGAGGGCTTGGGTGCTGGCATGCCCCAGAGTTATACCCACATCTCCCTAGCCACACATAACTCTGATTCCCAATTGTCTGTAGCCATGCCCAGTCATTTGCCTGGAGCAGGTTTTGCCCCCTTAGCCAGAAGTTCTCCCCAGCTAGCTGTGGGCCCTCCCATCCTTGCACCTTCCCAGCTGTGTGCACTCTGGCTGAGAGGTGAAATCATTCCCACCTGGGTCCAGTCATGGCCTAGGCATGGTATAAGAAGCCTCAGGCCACATACCCAAATTCTTGCTAGCTGACAGAGTTCTCTCTGGTGCTTACGTGGGTGAAACTCTGGTGAGATGTTGGCAGTGTCCTTCCCACCCCGTGCCTCCTGGGGGGGGCATCCCTGGGAGGGAGCAGTCTCAGGAGGGGGCATTCTTGGTGGGGGCAGTCCTAGGGGGTACTCTTCTCATACAGTGAACCTAGTGGTCTAGACCTTGCCTGGATCTCACCTACCTCGAGGCTCCCATAAAACCTAGAGCCTGGGGTTTGAGGTCCTCAAAGGCCATAGGACTCATTTTAGCTGGGATGTCACTTCGTAACTGGTTTTTGTCTCTGCCCTGACCACTACCCAGGCTTCTCTGTGTTTTGGCCTTTGAAGTTTCTGTGTGGCCCAGGGGAAGAGGTCTTTCTGTTCCATTAAGGTTTCTCCCTTCTCTGGACCTTGAACTCAGCAGCTCATGTACCCAACATGTGACTGGAAGAGTGTCTGTCATGTCACCCCCACCCACCCCCCAAGCTGAGGTGGGGAGCTTGCTCTTGGGGAGCTGAGCCTAGACAGCTGTCTCCTACCTTGTAGTGCTGTGCCGTTCTCCCATGGGTGAGGGATGAACTCTTCAGACCCTGAGGCTCCTCTGCTGGTGGCAGGGGAGTGTGGCACTGGGGCCTTCTGGGTCTTTGAAGTTCTGTGACTCAGGTAAGGATGACTTACTGAGATCAACCTTTTCCTCATGGGCATAAGTCCCTCAGTTGGTGTCAGCCCTCCTGTCCAGCTCCTACAAAGCCCACCCCTGGCCACTGGCTCTCTCCCTCCAGGGTCTTGCACAGTTCTCTCCATCCCACACCAAAACCTGGTCCAGAACGAAAGAACCTCCTCTGCCCTGTGTGAGCCATGTCAGCACCTTCCAGCTGAAGGCCAGGTCCTACTGAACATCTCGTCTCTCTCATCTTTCATGATGTACTGTGTGTGCTGAGAAAGGAGTTGGAACAGACTTCCCCGACTTGGGGAGCAAAGTGGACTCCAGATTCCTCCACCTCACAATCACACATGGCTGCCTGAATTTCTCTCCTTCCAAAGTGAGACACACAGCAGGGATTTGACAGCGACTTCCTGTGTGGGATTCAGCATCACTGTCTAGGACCATATAGATCCCTGGATGCAGCTGTCTCCTTAATCTGAGTCTTTCTGTGGGTAGGACCCATGTCTGTGGACTTGTGGGTGCTGGGCCCTGACTGGAACATCTCAGCCCAGGTGTTTCTGCAGCACCTCATCTCCAGGTGTTTAGATTGCTGCTGTTCACAGGCCTCTGCAGCTCTCCAGGGTGTCATCTGGTTGCTGGAGTACTGACCTCTGAGTAATACCCCCTCCTCTCCTCTATGGGCTTCTAGCCCCAGCTAAGGATATGCCCCAGGCTCCTTGAAGGTTCTCACCTGCTCCATCTACCCAAGGGCTCTAAGCTTCCCTCCTCTGGGGTGCTCCCATTAACAGTCCCTGGGTCAACTTGCTAGACAGGCCACATCTTGGTGTCCCTTGTGGTCTAAAGCAGGTGAGGGAATATCTAGCATGGACATCTGGTTGGAGTCAGGCTCCAGCCCAAAAGGTTCTCTACAGGTTGGAGACAAATCCAGACACAGACTTGGCTGAGGCTGAGACCTGGGGGACTCGGCACAGCCAGTGGTAGGGGGTGGGCAGGCAGGCTTTGAGGAGCTACGGAATACTGCATTTTGGCCTCTCCACCCAAGGGTCGCTGACTCACCTGGGGCAGGCTGGATCCAGGAAGGGACATTCCTGCTCTGCCCCCCAGCCTCAGTTTCCCCATCTGAAGTGATAGACTAGATGAGTCTTTTGTTTCTGGGACTGTTTTCAGGAACCCCCTTAGATGCTCAGAGCTCCGATTACTCTTTCACCCCATTGCCATTTATGATTAACTTGTGATTCACAGCACTGTGACTGGATTCACCAGCGTGATGATCTGAGCCTCTTTGGACAACCCTGGGCCTCAGAGGCCCCAAGTCTTCAGCTTGATCCAGCTCATTCTTCCCAAAATACTGACCACCAGTTCTGCTAAAATCAGTGGTTTCCCTCTGCAGAACAGCAGCTCATGGCAGCCTTGCATGTCCCATGCCCCTTGCTCATGAGACCATTGGGCCTCCCCACCCCTGCACCCTGTAGAAGGTCTCCCTCCTTTCCAAGTTGGACTCAATTCCACCCCCC
>CABHPQ010123960.1:0-11700 GCA_902168405.1 Peromyscus aztecus
AATGCAGTATGAGAAAAAATGGCCCCCAAAGCTGGCAGAAGAGTCAGAGACAACCCCTGCTCCCACTTCTGGGAGTTCTACAAGAACACCAAGCTACACAACTCTAACAAATATGCAGAGTGCCTAGGTCAGTCGCATGCAGGCTTCCTGGTTATCAGTTCAGTCTCTGGGAGCCCCTGTGAGCTCAAGTTAGCTAACAGATTCTATAGCTATCAAATTTGAACTAAAGAAATGCTGAAGGAAGTTTGTCAGTATGAGAAATGATACCAGAATCATTAGACCTTCAAAAATAAATAAAAGAGTTAGCAAAACTTGGTGTAAATATTACCAACTGCTTCTCTCCTTTGGTTTGTTGTTGCTGCTGCTTTTTGTGTGTGTGTATGTTTGGGGTTTGGGGGAGCAGAGTTTCAAGACAGGATTTCTCCATGCAGCCCCGGCTATCCTGGAACTCATTCTGTAGACCAGGCTGGCCTCGAACTCACAGAGATCCACCTGCCTCCCAAGGGGTGGGATTAAAGGCATGTGCCACCACCGCTTGGCTTGTTTTTTGTTTTGTTTTGTTTTGTTTTTTTTAAACCACACAATTTTAAAACAAAAAATGTTAACATTTTCTGGTGAGGTTTTCACTGTACATAATTGTAATACATATGGTTATAGTGTGAATATGTAGTTAACAAAAGAGAGAAGAAAAAAGTGCTTACCTTGCAAATACAAGGACCTGAGGTCAATCTCCAGAACCCACATTTATTTAAAAAAAAAAACAAAACAAAAAAACAAAAAAACAGGAGAGGAGCTGGAGCTAGAGAGATAGCTCAGAGGTTAAGAGCACTGACTGCTCTTCCAGAGGTCCTGAGTTCAATTCCCAGCACCCATATGGTGGCTCACAACCATCTGTAATGAGATCTGGCACCCTCTTCTGTATACATAATAATAAATAATTCTTTGGCCGGGCGGTGGTGGTGCACGCCTTTAATCCCAGCACTCGGGAGGCAGAGGCAGGCAGAGGTAGAACGAGTTCCAGGACAGGCTCCATAGCTACACAGAGAAACCCTGTCTTGAAAAACAAAACAAAAAAAAAAATTCCTGATTGAACGTCTTGGTCAGCCCTTTGACGGGAACCTAAGTCCTCTTCAACAGTGCATGGAGCCTAAGAACAGGCGTGAGTAAAACAATGAGAGAAGGGGGCACCTGCCAAGCCAGCCAGACTCTCCCTACAGTACGTACTTATTTCTGCAATATGACCAGGATGTAGAAATGACTGGACAACAAAATGCATCATGGGAGATCTCCAAGGGAATGGCATTCCTTGGGACATTAACTAAGCCCCTGTTGTCATTAACGAAAACACTCTGACAACATTGCTCTGAAGCTCTGAGGTGATGTACACTTCCATAAAAGTCTAAGGTCGGCACTATTGGGAGGCAGGATTGAGAGAAATCAACCTCAACTCACTAGGAAACTCTCGCTGCCAGCTAGCTTACATAGTACCAGAAGATGCTGTACATACTGCTGGGGAGAAAAGGCAGCAATGGCTCCACCAGCACTGGACTCCAGATGCTAAAATACTCACCAGCCTGACAAGATGGGACCACTGGCGCAATAGTGGCAATGCTGTTACTGGAGGTAATCAACTGCTGTTCTGATTGGACCTGAGGTCAGCACCACAGAAGGGAATTCATGTCTGGTACTGTAAACCTGGTCAAAACTCCATAACTAAGGAGCTCACAAGTTCTAGTGGGGGAATCTGCTATTGTTTGATTAAATGACCATGCTGTTTACGCTTGTGCCCATAGATGTGTGTGCTCAGAAACTTTGATTAATGCCGCCTCGGGGATCCAGCCTCCAAGTCAGCACACGGGGCTTAAAAGGAATCCATGGCATTGGTGTAAACTAAGACTTTTCTATCTGAGGGGTTTTAGGGAATCAAGACACTGATGCACTCCCTTGGTGGTTCCTTTCTTTATTCTCTCATGTTGTTCTCACCATGCTGTTCTCTCATTATGTTGTTCTCTTTTGTTGCTCTGCTCTCGTGTCTTTTCACAGCTTATGTACCCCAACAAACTCTTTCAGGCAATACAGGAGTCATAAAAAGGTTACATTCCATTGGTAAAGACATGATTAAAACAGAGTTATCAGCTGGGTGGTGGTGGCACACACCTTTAATCCCAGCACTTGGGAGGCAGAGGCAGGTGGATCTCTGAAAATTCAAGGCCAGCCTGGACTAGAGTGAGATCCAGGACAGGCACCAAAACTACACAAAGGAACCCTGTCTTGAAAAAAAAAAACCAAAGAGTCATCCCAACAACTCACATGCAATACATCTAAGTAGCCTGTGATGAGCAATCAAGGAGCATTTTTCTCAGCCAACCCTTTTGTTGACAGGCTGCAAATTGTAATTATAAAGAAAGAATCAATTACTTTCTTATCTATCTTGAGAGGTAATCTTGTAAGGAATTTTAAAAAAATCACAAACCTAAACTGCTGAAGAGCTCCAGAGAATGAGAAAATCGTGTACTTGCAACCTATCTGAGTGTATTAGCTGCTTTGATCTTATGCCCTGCAATCTCTCAGGCAGAGGAAAAGCAATTTAACCTGACTCAATGACTATGTAAACATATCGAACTAACACCCTGCAATTAGAAGGTATCTAGAGAGTGCTGAGACTCCAGGCAAGAGACACCATAAATCCTCTAATTTAGGCTCAAGACAAAATTCCTGAGCTACTATAAATCTTTTAGCATCAGCTTAAGTCTGCGCTTCCAAGATACTATGACACATTAAAACTCAAAATGTACTTTCTGCCCTGTGTGTGATTCCTGACTATCAAAGAAACCTGTAGCCCTTATTTTGGGGCTACAGAGTCAAATTATTTTTTGTAGCCTTGACTAGTCAGAATTTATTTTTACAAATCGAGGTCAGGAATGGGTGCAAGGAATTAATCACTTGCCAGCTGGCAATAATTGGGCTGTTTGGTATTTACAACCTAGCCAGACAGCTCAGCTGTGTCATTGTGAACTACAGATTGTTTTTCTGAGAATGTTTACCTTAAAAACCATTAGCAAGGCATCTGGTCTAATCTAAAGCTATTTTGAAGCTTTTTCTTAACCTAATGGTATACATGAAATCTGTGACTTCATCTCTCAGCATTAAGATTAAAGGAATTTGAGCCAGCCTGGCTCCTGAACTCAAATGTTTTCCTAAATCATAAATCTGAGCTGTGATCTAAAGCAGCCCCTAAGTGGGACTCATAGACCTTGTGGAACTCATAGGCCTTAGCGATGAAACATATCCTTGTATTTATTTTTATTCATCAAAACTCTATCAATTATACAGTACAGCTTAAGGAGGAATCATCTTCCTGACAATCCACAGATATAAATGCCCAATAGATCGGGATGTTTTCATGAGATAAACACACTACAGTACAGACAGTGGGGGACTTCCCACATCCAATATACACCATGTCAGATACCAGAGAAAAGACTGTAGCAGCAAACTTGAAGAGGGACAACAGAAGCAAAAGACATTCTGGAGTTTGTAGCCTCATAGCCTTGCTTAATGATGTTTGCCCATCAGAGAGTTTTCCTCCTGGTGGGCTGACACCCTGAACCCCAACTGCCACCTGCTGTTTCTCTGACATGGCTACCAGCTACTGGCATTTGATCAGGGAAGCTTTTTTTTGCAGTGAGGAAAGACTAAACTGGTCAAAGTGCCAGGTATAAGTAACTGTGAGTGCTCAGCTGGGTGGGTCATTTATATCAACCTCCCCCTACCCAAGACTCAGGGGACATTGCTGAAGAGGAGGTAGAAAGGATGTAAGAGATAGCAGATAGAGAGGAGAACTGTGAACTGTTGACTTCATGGCATGGTTGCTGCACATATCAACTTGCAGCAACTGTGGTTATCTGCACAAGACCTGCATAAGATCAGTGACTCAGAATTCTAGTGGATCATCTAATGGATGAGAGAGAAGTTCTTGAGGCAGTTGATGGCTACTGAGGGAGGAAAGTCATTCTTCCTTGGGGATATGCCCATTCTCCTGTGGAAAGCCCCACGTCCAAGCACATATGGACAGCATTAATTGGACTCAAGAGGTTACTTATTAATAACAAGAAATAAAGGAGGACATAAGGTTGGTAGGGATGTTGGGTAGGATGTACTAGGGAGAACTGGAGAAAGGTAGTGATAGATGGATCTGATCATAATATATTGAATAAGTACATGAAATTTTCAAAGAGTAAATAAAAACACATTTTAAAAGTTTAGATTTGGGGAGGGGATAAAGTGCACCATTATAAATAATCATGCATACTCAGCACTTAAAAAGTAGTTATTATAATATATTTATTACAGATGGGAAAATGTGAAGTTTCTAAAAGAAGTCACAGAGCTGTGTCAGCATCCCGGCAAGAAGTTGGGTCCCATTCCCAGTCCCTATAGCAAATGGGCTCTAGGCTAAGAATTATTCCGACACTGTCACTGCTGTCAGAGCCAAGTTCAGGGAATACGCAGGGGTGAGCGGAAGGCGGAACACAAAGGAAATAATAGTCGACATAAATTCAAGAAAGGGTTTAAAAGCACTCTTTTTTTTCCTCTGAGGTACAAATATAGACACTCTAAATATTCAACCACTCCAAATAAATGTTCCTCAGAATACATAGGTTCAAACTTTGAGTTCTACACGAGCAGTCGTGAACCCTGCAGGAACTTATTCAGGGGCCACACGTTGCTCTCGCCCACGTTGGTGGTGCGTCTCTGGCACTGCCTGCAGCGCCGGTACTTCTCACACTGGTCCAAGAGGAACAGCTTGTCAGAAGCCCTGGGGAGAAGAAAGCAAAAGCTGATGTCATCAGGTGTCGCCCAGGTCCCTGGAAGCAGAGAGAAGGAAAGTGATACCGAGCTCTGCCTTCTCGGCTCTTACAGTCCACCTGCTGCCTGCTGCTGCTCACCCCACATCCTGGCGTCTATTGTCTCCTCCTTTTCACTAAATCAAAGGCTGTGTGCAAATTCCCAACAGTTTGACCCTTCCTTCATGCCTAGCCACACATGCCTAACACCAAACACATGAAGTCCAAGGTCACCCCCACCATCTAAGATGTGGCCTTGGTGTTTTGCCATATTTGCACTATTCTCACCCCCTGGAGACCTTGTCTGAGAAGGGGATGAAGCTACTGACTGACAGGTAATCCCTAACACCTGCGGAGAACTAAGGGTAGACTTGCAAAGAAAAGCCCCAAGAGGCCAGAGCTTCTGGAGAGTTAAGCACCAGAAAGAAAGTAGAGACAAAGAAAGGAAAAACAAACTGGAAGTGGAGATGAAGGACAGCAGTGACTGAGTCTCCGTTTTGAAAGTTCTTGGTTCTGCAAGTCAGTTCCAAGCATGCTCTCGTGACCCATCAACATTTCTGTAAGGACACAAAATTCTGTAAAAGTCACAAGGCTGGGCCAGTACCCCTCTCCCAAACCCGGCAGCCAGCAAGAAATTGGGTCCCAACTATGAGGGGCTGGAGGTTGAGCTGTCAAAAAAGTGTTTGCTGTGCAAGCATGGAGACCTGAGTCTGATCCTCAGAACCCGTGTACCAGCCAGCCTAGCTTAATAGACAAGCTTCAGGCCAAGGAGAGACCCTGTCTCAAAAAGCAAGGTAGATGGTCCCATTTAAGGTTGACCTGTGACCTCCACAGGCTGATGCTCACAAAGCATATGCATACAGAGAGAGAGAGAGAGAGAGAGAGAGAGAGAGAGAGAGAGAGAGAGAGATCTAGGAAAACCTTAGAAGGAAAAGAATAATCTTGGAAGGAATAGGGAAGACCTATCTGGATTACACCAGAAACGGGACAGAGTTGGCATGTGCTAACTGAATAAACATAAATCTTGCTTTTGTTTTTGCTTGTTTTTTGTTTTGTTTTGATTTGATTTACATCAACTACTTCCTTCTTCCTACCTGCTTCCTGCTTGCGTCACTGCATACCACAGCCTGGCTTGGGTAGTGAAGAATCACTTCTGATGTGTTACATACACCCCTGGAGCACATTTGCTAACTGGAGCTCACAATTATTTCCTGTGACTCCTCTATCCGCTATCATCATGTTGGCCAAGCATTCTTTGTGAATCTAAACAAAATCTTGCTGGCAGAAGCCTCACTGCTTCTCACTGTTTTTCCACAAGATTGAAAAAAAAAAAATAGTTTGAACTCTCCCACTCCCACACTCTTCCTCTTCTCTGAATCAAACAGCCCCATTCTCCTATGGCACCTGATTGTCATATTATCCCTCATGCTTTCTCCATGATTAGGAAATCAGATGAGAAGTGCTTTTCAAGAAACTCCAAAAGAAAAGTGGCAGATCTTCATCCATGGCTCTTCAGCCATGATTATAATAATGATGATGATGATGATGACAATGATGCTGGAGCTGGAGAGATGGCTTAGCAGTTAAGAGCACTGGCTGCTCTTCCAGAGGACCCGGGTTTGATTCCCAGCACCCACATGGTGGCTTATAACTGTCTGTAATTCCAGGTCCAGGGAATCTGACACCCTTCTTCTGGCCTCCTTGGGAACCAAGCGCACAGTGGTACACAGCCATATATAGAGGGAAAAAAAACTTATACATAAAATAAATCTTTAAAAAGGATTTTTTTAAGTCAAGGTCAGAGATATCAGTTAAGAGTGCTTGCTGCTCTTCCAGAGAAAATGAGATTGGTTCCCAGAACCAAAAGTGCCTCATAGTTGCCTGTAACTCCAACTCCAGGGGCTCTGACACTGTCTTCTGACACTCCTCAGATACACATGTACACACACACACACACACACACACACACACACACACAATGAAATCTTAAACAGCAGTGGAAAAGTAGCTATTTAAACTGGTTTTGGTATAACCATTTCCCATCTTTTTATTTCCTTACCCCTAAAACTCCTATGCTAGCTTGGTCAAGCAATTATTTACTTTCACAGCTTACAAATTAAAAACTATGACTAGCGTTAGAAGCCTTTCCAAAGTTCATGCTAATTATAAATGACAGATTCACACAGTAAATACACAACTGAAGAGAGGCCCAGCTGCACTGTGTGTAGCTTATTTTTCCCATTATCAATCTTTTCCTTGAATCTGCTCTTAGGACCTAACCATAAAGGCCAGGCATGGTGGTGCACACCTTTAGTCCAAGCACTCAGGTAGCAGAAGCAGATGAATCTCTGTGTGTTTGAGGCCAGTCTGATCTACATAGCAAGTTCTAGTCCAGCTAGGACTACATAGCAATACCCTGTCTCAAAAAAAGAAATCCGCCGGGCGGTGGTGGCGCACGCCTTTTATCCCAGCACTCGGTAGGCAGAGACAGGCGGATCTCTGTGAGTTCGAGGCCAGCCTGGGCTACCAAGTGAGTTCCAGGAAAGGCGCAAAGCTACACAGAGAAACCCTGTCTCAAAAAACCAAAAAAAAAAAAAAAGAAATCCATAAGGCTTGGAAGTGTTCAGAGCAGAGCTCATCCTGCTTCCAAGCAGCTCTATCCAAAGAGAGTTACAGCCTTCAGCACAGTGGAACCACTGAGGCAGAAGCAAGGATCAGGGCAGGGTCAGTAAAAACTTAACATACAACACAGTGTTTTTCAGCCCCTTGCTCATAAAAGACGTTGCTAATCAATTGCAGCAGCATTTCTCACTAAGCAGATTTGTTCTCCCCACAGAATTTTGTCGAGGGCCATACTAATCAAACGGAGGCACTCAAACCCTCTGCCACCCTAGAGTTAGACACGCAGTGGTTCTCAGCCTGGGGGTGACATAGCAGAGATCCTGGGTATCAGGTACTTCTATCACGATTCATAACAGTAGCAAAATCACAGCTACGAAGTAGCAATGCATTAATTTTGTGGTTGGGGGGTCAGCACAACATGAGGAACTGTATTAAAGGGTCGCAGCATCATGATGGTTGAGAGCCACTGGGATAGAGGAAAGAAAACGTGAAGCTGATTTACAGGGAAGTTTCTTGCGAGCAAAGAGCGGCTGGTTCCCATTAGGTCTCACCGCTCAAAGGCCTTCTCCTCCAGATCCCGCTGCTTCTTCATGCACAGGCTCCTGTCCCAGTCCTCCTGCAAACACTGGTTGATTCTGTTCACTCGATCCAGCTCAGCGACTCTGTCTGCCAAGTGCCTGGGGAGAAAAGAACAGCCTGACTCCATTCATAATGCTGGGAAGGGCCTATGACCACCCTGGGAGCCCCAATTCTTTTCTGTTAAATGAGACAGAAGGCGTTCTGGTTCTGTTCAGGAGTCTTTGAACTGTGCAGAAGACATGGATGCTGTAGAAGCCTGGTGCAACTGCTAGCTGTCAGATAATGGTCTTTCATCTTGAATCCTGGCTTAAATTAGCAGGATTTAAGTCCTATTCCAACTAACAACGTCAGCTTCCACAGCCATTAATCTCCTTTGGAGCTAATTTGGCTCATCTGAAGGATCATGCTAAATGGATTCCCTATACTGTGTGTTTCTTCCCAGCTGCTCAGCTGTCAGCAGTCAGTCTACACGTTGCTACAGGCATTTGGTTCTTGGGGGTATTCTCCCCCCTTTTCAGAGAAGGTCTCTGTGTGGTTCAGGGTGGCCTTGAACTCTAGATCCCCCTGCCTCAGCCTCCAGCGTGCTGGGAGCGCAGAAGTGCGGTATCACACTTGGGTGCCGCAGGCATTTGAGGAGACAATGGAGAGCCGTACAAATGGAAGTGCAGAAAGGAGAAATGACTTGTAAGCGAGAGGAAGGAAACAGAACTACCCAGCGCTGACAGGAATGCGTGATGAAGGGCATGTCACCCAGGACGAGAACGCTTGGCTGTGTTGCCATCACTGGTCTCCACTAGCTATCACTCCTGTCACAAATCACCATCACTGGTCTCCACACTAACTATCACTACTGTCACAAATCACCATCACTGGTCTCCACACTAGCTATCACTCCTGTCACAAATCACCATCACTGGTCTCCACACTAACTATCACTCCTGTCACAAATCACCATCACTGGTCTCCACACTGGCCATCACTACTGTCACAAGTCACTGTAAGTCTGGTTCACATTATTTATGTGAATCCGCTTTTGCCAAAAAACCAAAACTTTTGCCATCAGTCCTTATTAAAGTATTCCAGGAGCTTCATTAAATGTGACCACTGGCTCATACTACTCTGGCAGACTTTATGTGAAAGTGACATTTGCCACTAGGTGTCAGGGCCCTCACAAAAGTCAGTACTGTCTTCACCGGGGTCACTTTTTCCTAAAACCACCATTAACCTAATTGCCATTGTGTGGCTATCATGAAGATTAGATGATAAAATATACCCAACATGCCATACCCATCACAGAATGGAACTCTTTGACAGGTATCTATTTTTCTCCTGAGCTTTTTCTTTTTATCCCCTTGTGTGTTGATGGAGAGGGAGAGACACAGAAGTACTGTTTCATCCAACAATGGGATGACTCTAATGTCATTTTTCCTGAGACAAGCCAGGTGAAAATATACACTTACTGTATAGTTCCATTGCATATTTAAACTAAAAAAAAAAATCTACACATGTTTACACACAGTCCAGTTACATCTCAACAGCTATTTTTTAAAAGCATCAAGGAAAAATCATTAGGAAAGCTATGCCTTCTCTCAGCTTGACTATGTTTTAACAATCCTCTTATGCTGCCACGCTCTCTCCTCCCACCATCAACATGCCCACAGAGCCTTTCAGGATGAGTGCGTTATAAACTTTGACTCTGCAAGCAGCAAACCTGGTGGTTCCTAAACCCCAGAATCTGTAGAAAATGAAATAACAAGCTTGGGTGAAAAATAACACTAGAGTCAATGTCGTACACTCACACCATCACGGCCCAAGATGCAGAGTTAGAGTCATGGGAAAGCCTTGTAGCACAGGCATTTGCAGGTACCATTCCCACAGAACGGAACAATGGCTTCACATGCAGTGCTTTGCTGGCTATGACTCGGTAACCTCATCACCGCTTCACCACCCTGCACAGAGGCAGAGGCTACTGTAGCCTTTCTGCAGCCGATTCTTTGTGCAATTTAATAAAGATTTTAGCATTGTGTCTTCTAAGTAGAACATTTAGGATTGCTTGTTTTTATATGCTAATTGACCAATGAGGAGTCAGCCCAAGGAAGACCTCCAAACAGAGCACCTGTTGAAGGGCTAGCAAGATGGACGTCTTAGTTAAGGTTTCTTTGCTGTAATGAAACACAAAGACCAAAAAGCAACTTGGGGAAGGAAAGGGTTTATTTGGCTTACACTTCCACATCACTGTTCATCAGTGAAGGAAACCAGGACAAGAACCCAAACAGAGTATGAACCTGGAGACAGGAGCTGATGCAAAGGCCATAGAAGGATGCTGCTTACTGCCTTGCTCATTATGGCTTACTCAGCTTACTTTTTTATAGAATCCAGGACCACCAGCCCCGGATGGCACCATCCCCAATGGGCTGGACCTCCCCCATCAATCACTAATTTAAAAAATGTCCTACAGGCTTGCCTACAGCCTGATCTTATGTAGGCTTTTTCTTCATTGAGGTTCCTCCTCTCAGATGACTTTAGTTTGTATCAAGTTGACATAAAACTATCCAGCACAGTGGGTCAGCAGATAAAGGCTCTTGCTGCCAAGCCTGATGCCCTGTACTTGATCTCTGGCTGGATAGGACTCATTTTCACATAGTAGTAGGAGAGAAATCACTCTTATAAATCGCCCTCTGATTCTCACATGAACACTATGGCATGCATGCATACACACACAAAAACACATACATACATACATACATACATACATACATACATACATATATACATACACAAATAATAAATAAATATTTAAAAGATTACTCACTGCAGAGCATGGTAACATGAGCCTTTAATCCCAGCACTTGGAAGGCAGAGGCAGGTGGATCTCTGTGAGTTCAAGGCTAGCCTAGTCTACAGAGTGAATTCCAGGACAGCCCGAACTACACAGAGAAACTCTGCCTCAAAAAAAAATAACAATAACAAAAAATATCACCTACTTAAGCTCATATAATGGAGAATTATATACCAATTTATAATTCTGCAAAAGAGCAGCACACACACACACACACACACACACACACACACACACACACAGTCTCCTCTCTTTGTAATAGCTGTAGCTCTGCTGACTGGCTCTGAGGCAAGCACTATGCTAAGTTATTTGAGGGAGTCACTTAACTCTGGACCATCAGAAGGCAAATACTTGTATTAGCCCTAGTACAAAAACAAACTCAGTGCCCTCAAAAGTATGTAACCTGCTCTATATCATTCAATAATACAGTGACAAAAACATGCCAGCTAATCAGAATGCATTTGAAAAGTGGTCTGGAGGTCCAAGTGAAAAGCTGAAGTCCGAGTTCAAAGAAGGGGTCATGAGGGGCTGAAAAGTTGGCTCGTGGGGCTGGAGAGATGGCCCAGCGATTAGGTATACTGACTGCTCTTCCAGAGGACCTGGGTTCAATTCCCAGAACCCACATGGCAGCTCACAACTGTCTAACTCCAGTTCCAGAGGATCCAGTACCCTCACACAGACATACATGTAGGCAAGACACCAATGCACATAAATAAAAATAAATAATTTTAAAAATAAAAGGTGTCCTGGCAGCCTAGAAAGGGTGTGCTTGTCAGGCTTGGGACAACAAAACCTATCACTGAGTATAGAAAT
>CABHPQ010123969.1:0-10872 GCA_902168405.1 Peromyscus aztecus
AGAGTGAGTTCCAGGACAGGCTCCAAAGCTACACAGAGAAACCCTGTATCAAAAAAAAAAAATCTCAAGAAAACTCTCCTAGCATTTTAAGTAAATTTACAGTTTTGTGTTAGGCTGCAATCATAGCCATTTCGGGGCACCGGTTGAACATGCCTGCTGGCACTGGACAACCCTAAGGAAGATCTGAAACTTGTTGCAGAGGCAGAGACTTGAGCGACTGCTGTGCTGTTCTGAGCTGCCCCCTCTTCAACTTAGTCGGGGCCTGTGGTGCACAGCTGCCCGTGTCCTCACCAGGGGCTGATGTTCTTGTCTGCAGAACAACAACTAGGTTTGGTCCTTGCATACTCAGGGCTGTACTAAAGCCAGGGCTTGTGTTGGGCATGAGGAACAGGACAAACGGCACTGCTTAGAGAACAGAAGCGTGAATAAGTCCCAAGTTACAAATCTGCATTCAGCTTCTGCCGTCACGGGTGCCGACGCAGCTGAAGCTGTTTGAGTATGTCAGGCTAATGCTTCCCTCAAGCCTCCAAGAGAAGTAATGAGGATATGCATCAAGCCCTGAGCAGAGCTTGGCAATGAGTCAAGGGTTAAGTGCTAGCTAGATGTTAGGATGCTGCTGTTCAAAGAATGTCACTAAGTCCTGCTTGGTTGACATCGACTTGCAGGAAGAGGTAGGTAAGGTTTGGATGGAGAGGGAGGGAAGCATCATGAGCAGTTGAAACAGTATAAATAGAAGTCCAGAGGGGCCCTGGGCATGGCACTGGGTAGTACAGATCACTTAGCATAGAGTGCCTGTCTCAGGCTACCTCTGGCCTGGAACTTGAATTGCCCTGTCCCCATGATGTGTCCTTCCTGCCTTTCCATGTCCTTTCCTAAATGCCCTTCCCATCCTGTGACTGTCTCACGTCTGAGGGCTTTGCTCTAGAGATCACAGCTCCCAAATCCTTCCCAAGGCCTCCCCTAGGATGGATCACACGCCTGGTCCTCCAGCCTCTCCTTGCCTTCATCCAGTGCAGTTCAACACTCTGACTCTCATGTGTATCAGTTCCTCTGCCCGACCCCGAGCCTCCTATGGGAAAGACTGTCCATCCTGCACCGCAGAACCTGGTTAGGAGAGATGGCAGAACACATCTGTGGACTTGAATGCAGGGCTTCCTGAAGAGGAAGTTTTGTGCTCCTCGGGACAAGCATGGGAACCAGCCTTGCTCTGATGCTGAGGAATTCACCCAGGGTAGAGGCATCAGGGGAGTGGGGGACCGCAAATGAGTCACAAATCTCTGTAACTATACCCAGCTCTCACGTGCTGAGTTAGCAGCCCAAGAACCTTGGGTGACTCATTTCCATCTTCCTAACAAGGGGCTTTAGGTGTCTGCCGGTGCTGAAGGGGACAGCTCCCGGTCATCTCAAAAGAGCCAGCTTTAAGGCCCTTAGGCATGCATCTCCAGTCCCCAACACACAGGCCCTGTGAGCTCAAGTTTCCCAAGCATCAGAACCGCCCCGGTGAGCTTCCATCACGCATGGTTCTCACCCCAGACCAGATAAATCGCAACCTGGGGAAGGAGCTCAGGTCAATCAATCCAGAGTGGGTTTTAAATCTCCCAGGAATGTCTAAAATGTAGTGCTGAGTTAGAAACACTGCCCCAGCCTCTGCACCAGCTCTAGACCCTGAGGTGTCCTCAAGAAGTTCAGAGTACAGACATTTATTTATCCAACAAATATTTATCACAACTCTATTAAAGAGCTGGCAAGATAGCTTAGCAGGTAAAAGTGCTGCCCGTGCAAGCCAGGAGACCTAAGTTCGATCCCTAGAAACCACGTAAAGGTGGAAGGAGAGAATGAAGTTTGCAAAGTTGTCCCGCCCTCTACACATGCTCTATGGCATGTGCACACCCAGACACATATCATGTGCATGCACACAAAAGAATAGCAAGTTAAGTTTTTAATTTAAAAGTTCACTATAGGTGCTAAATGCTGTTCTATGTATTTACATGTGTCTGTGGACAAAACAGAGACCCTGGTCTCTCAGAGCTTGCATTCTTATGTGAGAAAACAGACACCAAAGGACACGAATGAGAAACCAATGTTACAGTATGCTAGCAGGTGATAAGGAGAAGGGTTAAAAGCCAAAGGAGGTCTGGCCATGGGACTTGGAGTTAGGAGAAGGAAGCTGTGGTTGCAAATAGACTGACGAGAGCAGGTCTCGCCTACCGTATGGCATCTGAGCATGTTATCCATGCTTTTGTGAGCACTTTCTGGGCAGAGGGAACTGCCAGTACTGAGGCTTTCCTACAGGAGTGCACCTCGTGGTAGAAGATCTCAAGAGGTGAGTGTGGCTGGGACCACAGAACATGGAAGAGGAGGAGGATGGGGTCATCTGTTGAACCGATTCTCAGAAACTCACGTCTCCATGCACTCTGTACTCTAGTTCACTCTTGCCATACCAATGAGGTAGATACTAGAACGGCCCCTTTTTCTAAAGGGTGAAACTGAGGCTTAGAAGGATTGCCCATTTACCCAAGGCTATACATCTGTGCCTACCTAACTCTAAAAGCTGTGCTAAAATATTAGCTCACAGTGGTGATAAGCCAACAAACTGGCTAATTATTGTATGACTGTATTCATAATTCTCGCTGGGTGTCCTTCAATACCCAACTAAAGATACTAAATGCTCGGAGAATCCACAAAGCTTGCAGCCAAAAGATAGGCCATATATTTTCTTTTTAAATAAACTTTATTATAAAAAAAACACAGAAATTGATCACACCGAGTATATACATCTCAGTGAATTTCTATACAGTTAGAATAGCCATTCTGAAACTGTAGAGCTCCATGCTGATTTGACGCTTGGAATCCACTTCTCTTTTTCAAACTTGATTTTCAATTTCATTTTGAAATTTTTCAGGCCTCCAGTAAAGCTGTATGAATAGTAAAATGAACACCCACCTACCTTTCACCTAAATCTATCAATTCCTAATATTTTGCTATATTTTAAATGTCGTATACCTCTCAGTCTAAAGGCTTTTGACATGAACCTTCAAGATTGCTGAGAATAGAGAAGAAGGGAAAATAAAAGAGAATGGGAACCTGCCATGAAGTGCAGAACAGTGTTTGATCATACGACAAACTCATTTCCATACAAGACAAGGAAAGGGCATTCCAGAGGGTAGAGAAATATAAGCAGTGATTTTTTTTTCATTTTTCTGATGAGAAGCCTGCTAGGTCATTTGTAAAAATATTAGTAAGTGACAATACACCCTGAATCCTTGGGTGTACCTCTTTTTCTCCCAAAGGGGAGTTGGGTAGTATTAATCACGTGTACTTATGGACACAGATACATGGAGCATGAATTTGTAAAGATGAGGTCAAGCCGGGCGGTGGTGGCGCACGCCTTTAATCCCAGCACTCGGGAGGCAGAGCCAGGCGGATCTTTGTGAGTTCAAAGGCCAGCCTGGGCTACCAAGTGAGTTCCAGGAAAGGCGCAAAGCTACACAGAGAAACCTTGTCTTGAAAAACAAAAAAAAACAAAAAAAAAATAAATTAAATTAAAAAAAAAAAGATGAAGTCAACCAGAATCTACAAATAGTGCTTGGGTAAAGTCAACACCCACCTGAGCTGGAGGTAAGGGAAGCCTCTCTGGCCAGAGTACCTCCAGAGCCCCCCCCCCCCCCCCCCCCCCGCCCGGAGCCCCCTCCCCTGCACCTCCATCCACTCAACACATGCCACACAGCTTCCTTGGCCTGACCCTGACCCTGGGCCAGGCGCAGGGAACCCAGGGTGAAGTGCAATGGCTGCTGAACCCACATCTCACCTCCTCACGCTGTCTATGTTCCCTCCACATCATCCAGCGCCACCTGTCCCAGGAGGAGTTCTACCAAGTCTTTGGCATGACCATCTCAGAGTTCGAGAGACTCGCCCTCTGGAAGAGGAATGAACTGAAGAAGCAAGCCCGGCTGTTCTAGGCGGAGGCTCTATACATATAGATGCATTTATATAAAGATGTATGTAAATCTCTATCCTGACGCGCGCTATAACCCTCTTGTATAATGGGACACACATACTGCCTGCCATGAGACTTGCTTTTCTGTGCTGTCAGGCGATCCCACATCATCGAGGTATTTTTATGCTCCTTACTTCTCTTTTCTAAGTACTGTGGGATCTGGGGAGGGGTTTGAAGGGACTCCATCCTTTTACTGGGGATCCTTTTTATACTGGAACATCTTTCCCACCTCGAGTCCCCAAGGTCCAACTAACTCTCCTTTTAAAAGGTGCCTGGAAGAGTCTTTGCTCCCTGCTTCAGGGCCTTCCCCCAGTCCCCAGGGCTGATGCTGGCCACGCAGTGTTCACATACTGTGGTCACAGATGGGCCCTCCGGTGGAAGGTCCATGGTGATCTACCCAAATCAGTGAGCGCCTCTGAGGCCTCGTGAAGAATTTTCTCCATACCTCCAAATAGGAGCTAAGTGCTCTGTGGAGTGACGCAGTTAGATCTGCGGGCCTCAGCTCCATTCCTTACATTAGCACAGAGTGGATGGGCCCTGGCCTCTCCTCAGCACAGCACCCCTCCTCCTTCTCCCCTTGGTCCTGACCACTCCCTCATGCAAATCTAGAATTCATGGTAGGAAAAGGAAAAAGGCATTTCCCTTCCCTCTACCACCCCCACTGGCTCCTCTCCCTGCCCCGCAGTGGTCCCAGCACACCCCCCACACTTCCCCGTTTCTAGGAGAGGCCATTGTTGCAGCCTGTACTCTTCAGCCTTATTACAATCTATGTGCCTGATGATCTACACACCACAGGGCTAACGTTCCCACCATAGCTCCAGCGAGCGTCCAAGACAGACACACTCACCACCCTGTGCAGGGAGACTAGACCACACCCCAAAGAAAAACCTTGGCCTACGCTACTGGTCCCTAGATGGCAATGCATCCATATTGGACCCCCCCCCCCCCCTCCCCCCCCCGGGCCTGCTACAACATTGGTTGCATCTCACAGGGGAAGCTTTCAGAAGCATAAGGTGTTGAGGGGATTCCAGAGTGAGGCATTGACCAACACTGCCCATGCTTTACCCGGGTTGGCCTCAGGGACTGGACTCTCCTGCTTTCTGCAGCGGGTGAGAACAGAACCTTCTCTCACCCCCTACTAAAGTGCTGAGCTGTTGATGGGTGGCCGCTCTTCCCTCTTGGAGATACCTGCATCACACTATTTGTGTGTGTGTGTGGGGGGGTGTCACAGAGGCAAGATGGAGAAGTTTAAAAGGACAGTTTACGATGCTCGAAAGGCTTGGTG
Organism: Peromyscus aztecus; assembly: GCA_902168405.1. Classification (NCBI taxonomy): domain Eukaryota; kingdom Metazoa; phylum Chordata; class Mammalia; order Rodentia; family Cricetidae; genus Peromyscus; species Peromyscus aztecus. The sequence goes on from CABHPQ010123969.1 coordinate 5,283, forward strand.
ATGTGGCATGGCGAGTGTAGAACTGGCTTCTTCGGCAAACCCTTCCTGAGCACCTGTTGAATGCTGAACACCGAGTGGGGGAGGGGGAGGGGCACTGGCATGACTCAAAGAGGGCCCTAGTTTCAGGGGCATGCCTAGTAATAGGAGGCCTGGTAAGACACGTACCAGATATAAACAGATGCAAGGCAGAAAGTGACGGACGGAGGCCTGAGAAAGGATGTGTGACGTTGCTGAAGGTGTATGCAGCCGGTGCAGACCAAGGAAGCTTCTAGAAGAGATTGCACGCAAGCAAAATCAGGAAGGATCTGAGGAATCTGCAACTTGGAAGGGTGACAGGGTGGAGGACCTAGAAAGGAAGCCTAACATGCTCTCATTTCAAATGTCACCTCCCTGCAACTTCTCTTTTTGGCCAATGTCTTTCAACTTTCCTGACCCATTAGAAACGTCCCCAGCCAGATGCAATCATTGAAACTGCCTCATTGTCACCGGTTAACGACTTGGGAGATGGAAGGGCTTTTGTTAATGTTGTTGGGTATTTTTGTTTCCCATAAAAGCACATCATTTCAACCCAAACCCATGTCCGCTTGTTTCTTGTGTGAGGGGAAGTAGCTGATGTGGGAACAGCAAATACCGTGCGCAAAAGCAACTAAACATCAGGACTGGGGTACAGCTCAGTCACGAAGGTTGTTTAAGGCAAAAAAAAAAAAAAAAAAAAAACCTTCATTCAGTGGTTCTCAACCTTCCTAATGCTGTGGCCCTTTAATACAGCTCCTCATGCTGTGGTGACCCCCAACCATAAAATTGCTTCATTGCTACTTCACAACTGTCATTTTGTTACTGTTATGAATTGTCATGTAAATATCTGATATGCAGGATAGCTGATACACACCCCCTGTTGAGACCCTCAGGTTGAGAACCACTGCCTTAGTTCAATCCATAGACCTTGCAGAACAAAATTCAGGAGCAGTGGTGCACTTTTGCAATCCCAGTCCTGGGAAGGTGGGGACAGATGGACACCTGCAGCTCCTGCGCTAGCCAGCCCAGTCTAACTGGCAAGCCCTAAGTCCTCATGAGAGACCCTGCCTCCTAAAACAAGGTGGACAGCATCTGAAGGACAACACCCGAGGTTGTCTTCTGGCCTTCACATGAACCATGGGCACATACACACAGACATACAAGGTCAACACTATCTGGCTTGTTCTCTGCAGGAGGCAGGGTACCTCGAGACAGCAGAGAGCAGATAAGACTGTGTAATCAAAATGTAACTCTGTAATAAGACTGATGTAATCAAAATGAGACTCCGTAATCAAAAGTAGTGTTAAACACCATCAATGTGCCAAGTTCTATGCCAAGGACTTAGGCACGTCATCTCATTTAGGCCTCTTAGCAACCCGACAGGTAGCCGTAGTTAACACTCCCATTCCACAAATGCAACAACTTTGAAGAAGACACTTAATTACCACCAGCAGGGCCAGGAGTCCTTTTCTGCCTGTCTAGCTAGAAAGACCAGCATCCCATTCTCAGCAGATGAGTCCCTTTGCCTGCAAGTCCAAACTGCCTTATTAAAGGTGGATTGACTAGTAAGAGCAACCAGAAGCCTATCATGCAAGGTTTCTGAACACAACAGCTCAGCGATGCCATCTAGAGTCAGGTTCTTTGTGTCCCTTCAACTCTATCGTCCTTTTTATATGCTGACTTTTATCCTCTGCCAGTGTGTCGTCGTCCTCCCTCCCCCCCCCCCCATATTTACAGGAGGCTGATGTGATTCCAGGCATCTCCTCACATAACCATCTTTAAAAGACGGGAAAGAAATTTCCCTCCGCACGTCTAGCTGAACAAGGAAAACTTTCCCAGAGCCCCTGAGTCTGCTTCTGCTCAGGCCTTGCCTGTTGGAACGAGGGAGTACATCCGTGTGTTTACCACAGGGGAGGCGAGGACACTTCGGTTTGGCATTTTTAGCCACCACAGTTTGGGGAAGGCCCTACTGAATATAAAGATGAAAAGGGGATAGCAATGACCTACGAGTGAGTGTTGGCGTTTTGGCCACACTGTGCCATTAAGAGATTCAATGTACACTGCCAAACGCCCTGAGACAGCCTGCAGTGATTTCATTCAACCAAGTGTTTCATAAACTAGTTCTGCATTAACTCTGCTTAAGAAACATAGGCCTAGGGGCCTGGAGAGATGGCTCAGAGATTAAGAGCACTAGCTGCTCTTCCAGAGGTCCTAAGTTCAATTCTCAGCATCCACATGGTAGCTCGCAAACATCTGTAATGAGATCTGGTGTCCTCTTCTGGCCTGCAGGCGTACATGCAGGCAGAACATTGTATATATAGTAAGTTTTTTTAAAGAAAGAAATGTAGGCTTACTGCGCCTCATCTATTTTAAGCTGCCCACTTTGCTCACATTTTGACATCTCCGAAGATAAGATGCGAGGGTTAGGGAGATGTCTCAGTGGTAAAGAGCAGTTGCTGAGCAATCATGAGGACCAAACTTCAGGTCCCAGCCCTTGTGTTACATGCTGAGCATCCCAAGGGCCTGCAACCCCAGCTCCGGGAGAGGCGAGAACAGGGATGTCTCTGGAGCTTGCTGGCTTCCAGCCCAGCTGAGAGAACACAAGCTCTGATTCAGAGAGAGACCCTGACATGAAAGAACAGACAGAGAGCAATAGAAGGAGACACCTGACATTCTCTTCCGGTTTCCACATGCATACAGAGGTGCACACACACACACACACACACACACACACACACACCAGTACACATGTGTGCATACACTCACACAGAAACACATAATAAGTAAATGAATGAATAAATAATCTTGAAAATGAGGCTTGGATTGGCATCTTTCCTCACCTCTTATTCTATAATTTTTTTTAGCAAGAATAATTCTGGTCCAGTGAGATGGCCCAGAAGTTGAGGTGCTGAGGACCTGAGTGCAAGGCCTGGGTCACGTGGTGGAAGGAGAGAACTGACTTCCATAAGCTGTCCTCTGACCTCTACATATGCTCTATGCACATATGTGCATGAGTACACACATGCATGCTCACACACAAATACTTTTTTTTTTTTCCGAGATAGAGTTTCTCTGTGTAACAGCCCTGACTGTCTTGGAACTCACTTTGTAGACCAGGCTGGCCCCAAACTCACAGAGATCTACCTCCCTAGTGGTAGGTTTAAAGGCATGCACCACATACATATTTTTTAAACAACCAAATTCTTTTTAAACGGGGGAGGGGAGGAAGGAACAGACTCCTACTTTTCTTCCCCTTCCCTTCCAGACAAGTGGCTCAAATGTGCAAAAAGATACCAAGAATGTCTTTGTTCCCGCCTGCATATGCACCCAACAAATGTTTACTTCATGAGCATCTGCTGCCAGATAAACAGTATGGAAGACGTGCCTCCTGCGTGCAGGTCTAGATGAGAAACAAGTTCTAAATAAGTAAACAGAGAGAGATGGAACAGGAAGACAGCTGCTACAGAGTCAACAGACAGGCTGCCACAGGAAAAGAACTCCCTTCCAATACCCAGCAAGAGATGAAATGGGTCAGCAGAGAAAGCAGAAGTAGGAACATTCTAGGCACAGGGAAACAGCGTGTGCCAAGGCACTGGGTGGACAAGAGCTTGTCTTACTGAGGGTCTGGAAGGGAGGCTGGAATGGAACAAAAAAACATTCTGAGAAAATGAGATTAGAGGCAGCCTGTAGCCAGACTTTCCTTCGTGGGCTTTTCTATGTGTGGGCTGCCAGCTCACAAATAACGACAGGGAGACGTCCTATTAATTACGAAAGCTCAGCTTACAGCTTAGGCTTATTCCTAACTAGTTCTTATAACTTCAATTAACCCATTTGTATTAATCTACATTCTACCACATGGCATTACCTCTCTTCCATCTTGTACCTCCTGTTTCCCCTCCGTGTCTCCTCCTACTTCCTCTCTCTGCCTGGAAGTCCCGCCTACACCTCCTGCCTAGCTATTGGCTGTTCAGCTCTGTACTAAACCGATCACAGCAGTATATCTTCACACAGTGTACAAATATCCCACAACAGGGGCCATGGTAGCCAGGTGCCCTCGCATTCCTCCACTTCGTGCAGATATTCTGGCTTGGCTCTGTACTTACTAACAGTGTGAGGAAGAATGGCTGTGACCCTTCCCACAGAGAGTGTCATCTCCAATCAGGAATGTTGATGAGAAATGCAGATTCACAGGCCCTGCCCTGGCCTCCCCTTCAGCATCTGTGTTATAATGAGCTCTCCCAAGAGATGCACAGCAGTAAAGGTGAGAAACTCTGCTCTAAGCCAGCTGCCTTTTATGGACAGACTCAGCCTTTTCTGTCAGACGTTCTGAGGTTTGTGGAGAAGGGTATTTTCCCATACATATAACCTCTTTGAATACTAGAGGGCAACATTGCATTAGCAAGCCAGAACACCATGTTAGAGGCCAGCAACATCACAGATTACAATCAGACATTGCAATAGCTGCACTTTGTAGCTGCAAACAGACCAGCAGAGTCTTGAGTATATTCATGGAGACAGGGAGCTTGATCAGCTGCACCTGGGACACTTGCCCTTAGCCGACTCCAAGACAGGGATACAAACACCTGCTGTGGAAGACACATGAGCTAGAAGTGTCGCTATTCAATAGAGCTAGAAAAATTAATGGAGCCGGGCGGTGGTGGCGCATGCCTTTAATCCCAGCACTCGGGAGGCAGAGGCAGGCGGATCTCTGTGAGTTCGAGGCCGAGGCGGCCTGGGCTACCAAGCGAGTTCCAGGAAAGGCGCAAAGCTACACAGAGAAACCCTGTCTCGAAAAACCAAAAAAAAAAAATAATAATAATGGAAAGCAAAACATTGCTAAAATTAATAGCAACAGAGTGGGGGTGGCGCTGAAGAGATGCCTCAATAGTTAAGAGTATTTGCTGATCTTGCAAAAGGCCCAGGTTCAGTTCTCAGCATCCACATGATAGCTCACAAGTAGCTATAATTCAAGTTCCAGGAAATGCAATACCCTCTTCTGGCCTCCCTGGGCCCCAGACACACATGTGGGGCAGAGACATGCCTGCAGGCAAAATACCTATATACCTAATTTTTAATATCTTTTTAAAAATCAATAGCAATTGACATCACAGAACCATGCCCACTCCCTTAGTGCCCTGTGTGGAATGAGGATCTAAGTATTTCACAACACTAAAATTTTGACTACACAGTGACAAATGCCCACTTACATATATCGTTACGAGCTGCTGTCAAACTGTCGAGAAGCCCTGGAGTGGGGCTCTAAATGAGCAAAATGCACAGAGTCTGTGAGAATGCATAGCCTCTTACCAACACCTCCTGCCTCTATACCTGGGAGACACAGGCAAGAGACACCAAAGGTCAGCAGGGACACGTGTGCGCATTAGTAAAACTGAAATATGATGTGTCATCTAAGTCTGTGACCACTGGATTTCCTAGCTGAAATGAGCTATCCCACCTAAAGGCTACTCTCATCACCACCACCATCTCCAGCAGGCTCAAATCATCGTTTCCCCAGGCTACGGGTGCCCCCTCTGGACCACTGCTGGAACTGCAGGGAGACGGGCGTGATTCTCCA
>CABHPQ010123970.1:0-14295 GCA_902168405.1 Peromyscus aztecus
TTTTTCTTCAGTTACAAATATCAAAGAGAACATAATCCATATTTTTTGTGTGGTAGCCATGTTTACGTGGCTTATTTTTTATATTACCTTGAGCCTATTGCTTTAAACTGCAGCATTCTAAGACTGAAATAGCACTGTGGCTGTTGGCTCCACCCACTTAAGCTTCAACATGGTGGTGGTATATTTTTGTCAGTTCTGGGAGCGATCAATTCTCAGAAATAGTGGGTCTACGCTTTTTTTTAAAGCAGCGTGTAGCCCAGAAACCTCTTTTTTTTAATATATACTAGTAAAATGAGGCAGAAACCTCATTCCCGCCGTACCGATGGTCAAACGCGCACGCCTGGAACCCACCAGTCAGGAACCCGCCAGCGGCGTTTTGCGGCGTCTAGCTGCCTCGGTCTACTTTTACAAGATTCCCAAAAGTTGCTTGCATCCATCTACCATTTCTCAGGTACCATTATATTCCTTCTCAGGTCTTTGATGTGGTTAAAGACTAAATACTTACAATTTTCCTTAGTTATGATAAAAGATAAGTTAGATATAAAACCTTAAACTCACAAATATAAGATAGATAGGATATCTTCTTTAATATTGTAACTGTAATTCTTGTTCGATAATTGTTTTGTTATATGTAATTTTACTATGTTAAAGTTAAAACCTTCCTTTTTAAAAAAGAAGAAAAGGGGAAGTGCTGTGGGATGTTCTATATGACAAATATGTTAATAAATAAAGCACTGATTGGCCAGTAGCCAGAGAGGAAGTATAGGCGGGACTAACAGAGAGGAGAATTGAGGGAACAGGAAGGTGGAGCAAGAGACTGCCTGGAGCCGCCACCAGAACAAGCAAGATGTAAGGTACCAGTAAGCCATGAGCCACGTGGCAAAGTATAGATTAATAGAAATGGGCTAAATATAAGAGTAAGAGCTAGACAATGATAGGCCTGAGCTAATGGCCAAGCAGTTTAAATAATATAAGAGTCTGTGTGTTTATTTTGTAAGTGGGCTCTGGGACTGGCAGGACTATGTAGCTGGAGACTGGCGGGACTTGGGAGCTGGAGAGAAGCTCTCCAGCAACAGGTTTCTCTTTGTAACCCTGGCTTTCCTGGAATTCCCTTTGTAGACCATGCTGGCCTCAAAATCTCAGAGATCTGCCTGCCTCTGCCTCAGGTATGCTGGGATTAAAGGTGTGCCCCACCCTGCCCAATTTGGAAAAAAATTTAAATGACCACATCAGTCAGTAATTTTTTTTGGTTGTATCAGTATATGGTGAGGTTTTTTTAAATTTTTTATTTTTTTCAAGGCTGAGTTTCTCTGTGTAACAGCACTGGCTCTCCTGGAACTCCCTTTATACACAATGATGGCCTTGAATTTATGGAGGACCACTTATATCTGCCTCCGTAATGCTGGGATAAAAGGAGTATGCCACCAAGACTCACTTATTATCTGGTTTAATATCAGGTAATACTAAGAGTCGGGGGGAATCTTCTTTTTTTGTGTCAAGAAGGTTTTTTGTTGTGTTTTTGTTTGTTTTATTTGATGCAGGGTTTCACTGTGTAGTCCTGACTGTCCTGGAACTCTGAAAACCAGGCTTGCTTTGAACTCCAGAGTACTGGGATTAAAGGCCTGTGTCACCACTACCCAGATGTCAAGAAGTATTTTAAGTAACTTTACTGTTAGTTTTTCTCTGGAGCTCTGTTAGAATCCTGTTGATCTGGTCAAGGGGTTGTTTTAGGGTGGCATTTTATACCTGCTTCAGTCACATTGCTACTGGTGTTCTTTTTACACATTTATTATATCATTGAAATTTTGTATGTTATATTCACCTGGAAATCAATCTATTTCAATTAGAATTTCCAATTTAGTGTAATAGAAATCTTTAATGTCAGGAAAGAAAAGATCCAGTTGGTCACTCATTTCCATCATGTAGACTGTGCGGTTATCTTGGGTAATTGTCAAGACATGATAACAGGATGGGTGGTAGTGGCACACACCTTTAATCCGAGCACTCAGGAGGCAGAGGGAGGCAGATCCCTGAGTTCCAGGACAGTATGGTCTACAGAGTGAGTTCCAGGTCAGCAAAGGTTACACAGCAAAACCCTGTCTCAAAAAAAAAAACACCAAAAAGACATAGATTCAAAAATATATGTATAGTTGAGCAAGGTCTTGCAAGTCTTTTAACCCGTTCACTCAGGAAGCACGGTCAAGGGGAACTCTGAGCTCAAGGGCAGGCAAGTCTATATCATGAGTCTTGAAAGGAGACATTGTCAAAAAAAAAAAACAATGTAAATTGCTCCCTGAGGAATAGTTTTCATGATACTAGAAGCACATGCAAGCTTCCAAAGGAGGGAGCTAAATCAAATCCTAGCCAGACTATGAACCACATCAACTGTCACCCTTGCACAATAGCTCTAAGAATGTAGTAGTGTCAAGCATACATTGGTGGTAACTACACCTGTCTCATTGGACTTAAGACCCATTTAACAAGAGAGAAACTAATCCAACAATGGCTGGATGTAACAGAAAGTCCACAAATTTAGTAGTTGCTTAGTGCACAAAGCTGGATGTCTTGGCTGGTCTTCAGTATATGCTGGAATCCCAAAGAAGTAAGTTCCAGTGCCAGTGAAGGAATGGATGTGCTAGTAAGAAAATGAGCCAACAAACAGGCAATGAACAAAATATTTCCTATTTCCATGTCCTTAATAGTCTATCAGCAGAAGGTGTGGTCCAAATTAAAGGTGTATCTTCCTTCCAGCCTCTTTATCCTGATCAAAGGTGTGTGTCCTTCAGCCTCAAGATGTGGATTAATGACATTTGTCTTCCTATCTCAAAGTTCCAGACTAGAAGTGGATTCAGTCACTTCAAAAGAAGCAAAATAGTCTCACAGGTGTGCTCTCCACTTCTGGATTGTACTTCATTCTACATGTAGTCAAATTGACAACCAAGAATAGCCATCATATCTAGCAATGCCAGAAGCTTTGTCTATAAAAATCTCACTAACACAACCTCCCAAATGTGAGCTGAACAAAGACAAGAACAATGAATATGCCAAAGTGGATGGGGAAAAGCCCACACTGCCTCAACCCCACACAGAGAACTACAGGCAACTGAGGGATGGTGGGAGCAGGAGAAATAGTCTCCCCCAGAGAAGAGCACACTAATTATTCAATACCAAGTGGGCAGCCTTGAAAACATGCATACAAGTTACATTATATGGACTGAGCAGTTTAGTTATGATTATGTATGTATACAAATAGACATATATGCATACAATAAAAATTAATGAAAAAGATGCCATGAATTTGAATGCAAGCATGGAGGGTATATGTGAAAATTTGCAAAGAGGAAAGTGAGCAGAGAAATGTTGTAATTATAAAATAAATTCAAAATTATAATCTAAAAATGTAAAACAAAAATAAAATAAATGAACAAACAATTAAAAACCCAGACTATATCAAAACAAACAAACAAGTTATATACTTATTAGGGAAATGAAGACTAAGATTCCTTTAAGCCTCTATGGTGCCCTAGCTACATTGAAAATCATCAAGAATAGAAATGATAACTAATGTTGACTTAAATGTGGGGAAAGGAGATCAAACACTGCTATGGGAGTGATAACTAGAGAATGAGCTTTTAAAATCAGTCTAGTGTTCTCAAAAACAATGAATAAATGAAAGAAAGAAAACTACTCTGCTACCCAGTTACAGCACTGATGTGTGACACTATTCCTGTGGAAACAGTAACAAACATCTACTAATGGCAGATAAGGAACCAATGAAAGCCAAAGTTGGGAACCAACAATGTTTATCTTGGTGAACCAATGAGGTTCTGTTTGTTTTCTCTTTTTTAGTTGTTTTTCCTGTGTTCCTAGTGTATCTGTATTCCTAATGTGTGGGTGTCTACCTGATTCCAGCCCTGACCTGCTCCCACCTTTCAAAGGGTTCTTGGGTGGAGGAGAGAGGAATGAGGAAATGATAGATAGAAAGAAAGAGATGATAAAGACAGAGACACAGCATAGCTTCAGGAGGGCACTGGGTCAATACCCAGTTGCCTTGAGGTTTATTCCAAAGGACTTTTTATACAATGCCAAGGGGCACGGCAAAAGACCTCCCCCCTTTTAAGATCAAAGCACAAATGTACAATCAAGTATAGACCCTTCCAAACACCTGGTAAGCATGCCCATGGCCAAATCATCCCATTATGCAGCTCTGCTGGCTAATGCAAGCTCAGATTCTGTGACCTTGAGTAATTTGGGTCCCTATACTAGTGCTAGTAGAGGCCAGAACAGGGCATTGGGTTCCCTGGAGTGTGGTTACAGATTGAGTACCCAGATGAGGGTGCTGGGAATTCATAGTGAGTCTTCTGAAAGAGCAGATAGTGCTTTTAACCACTGAGTCATCACTAAAGCTAAGTGGGTAAGTGAGTTTTATTGGGGTGACCTACAAGAGTGGTGGAGAGGGGTTACTTATAGAAGTACAAAGGACTCAATGACAGCTGCATCACTCTGTGAGGGTGATGGCTAATAAAACTGGAAACATGGGGATCACTGCACAGCTTGCAGGCAGCTCAAGGGAGGTTGGAAGTGTCTTTCAAGCCATTCACTACCTCCTCCAGCCAGCTTGTCTTGTTCTGTCTGGTCTGGTTCAGGCAACTTGACTGGTGTCTGCTCCATGACTGGTCTGAGCATCTTCTGTACAGCTCAGCTGTCTTGACAATGTCAGCAGTTCTTACTGACTATATTTGATTGAGACTATATTTTGAGGGCAATAGTGAATCTTGCCAGTTCCTATGACTTCCTGAAGCTATAAGTTGTCTATTTCTGAGTTTCTGGAGATTATCTGCAGGATGGAATATTTCACCTTCCCTCAGAGCAGTGGCACTCAACTCTTGTACAGGACCCTTTGGAGTAACATATCATATATCCTGCATATCAGACAGATATTTACATTGTGATTTTTTAACAGTAGAAAAATTACAGTTATAAAGTAGAACAAGAATAATATTATAGTTGGAGGACACTACAACATGAGGAACATTATCAAAGGGTCACAACATTAAGAAGGTTGAGAACTACTGCCTTGGAGCATCCCATTCTTTCATGTCTCTCTTAATACCCTGTTTTTAAAGGAGCATCCTACAAATAAAAGGGTTTAATCTCAGAGAAAATGGACTCAAAGTAAACACTCCTGGTCATGAACTCCAAGGACTTGCCATCTTACCAATGAGAACTCGCCCATAATGTTCAACGCTGCTTTATCGACAGAATCTAGGATATAGAATCAACTTAGATGTCCATTGTCTGACACATGGGTAAATCAGAATATGCTTCCTACTTCAAACTTGTTGCTTTTTGTGAACAAGTAAAACTACATGTAGAAGCCAGAAAGCCAGAAATATTCCTTTAGTAGGGAGATGCAGGAAGAGAGGCTGAATAGTAGAATATAGATGATATAAAATTAGAGAGAGGCAGAATATGTGGTGCAGTGATGGACAAGAGGAGACTGCTGTAAGGTCAACCCAAATGAGATGTCCATGAAGAAGCTGCATGGGAACCTATCTTTTTGCAACCTGAGTAAAATATACAATAAGAAAGGATAGTAGAACACAAGTGCAATTACAGTATAGATCATTGAAAAATGTGTGCTAAATGTTCAGCTGGGTATGGGTTAGGAAGAAAGGAGGAGGAGTGGGTGGGTTAACCAAAAGGAAGAATGTATGAAGAAGCCTCATAAAATCCCATTGTCTTACAAGTTAATAGAAAATATGATTTTAAAACTTTGAACAGAGCTATACCACATGGGTCAATAATGCTTCTCCCAGTAACAGGGATATTAAATGGAACTCTCTGTGCCAAGTACTGGTTACCTGACTAGGACTTTATAGTCAGGGAGGCCTCAGAGACACCTTAAACAAAACAGGTCATTGCCAATGCTCTTGCTTAGAACACCCTAAGTACATGGTGTTGCTAAAACACAAAATATTTGGTGTGTGTGTGTGTGTGTGTGTGTGTGTGTGTGTGAAAGAGAGAGAGAGAGAGAGAGAGAGAGAGAGAGAGAGAGAGAGAGAGAGAAGAGAGAAAGCTGCACAATGTTGAATGTACCTGAAAACTTTCCCTCCTGGCTACCTTTCATAGGCTGCTGTCAGAGAAAAGATGTCAATGGTCTTACTTACCCCTGGACCCTGTATCATACAATACCGTCCTTCTAGGCAAGTTGTTTGTACTGAGCAATAGTGGCACGACTGTTTATAGGCAGGACCAGTGTCTCTCTTGATTATATTTGAAACCTGATCCATAGAGAGAAATTCACGCCATGGTAAAAAACTAAAGCTTAGAATTAATAAATCCAACAAGAGAACCTATTGATGTTTTGTTAAGGACCTTTTTGTTAATCTGCCTTCTAAATATTCATGTTGAGAATTATCAATTTTTACTACTCTCAAACTTGGTGAAAGAAGTCTCCTCTTGAAATTAGTATTGGGTAATTCAGAGACTCATAACTATTTAGAAAGTACTAAAAATAAGCAACTGTGTAAGATTGGGGCAATTACTATTTCATCATGGCTGAAGGGGGGGTCCCACAAGTCTTCTTACCTCCATCCAGGTTGCAGTTAATGGAAACTATATCGTTTATTTTATAGTGTGGAGTAAACACTTTCCATTTTTCTTCAGTACTTGAAAATGAATTCCTGCATGCCCTCAAGTATTTCTTTTTTATTATTTTGATTTTTTTCCAGATGAGGTATCTGGTGTAGTCCTGGTTGTCTTAGGATTTGGACTATGGACCAGGTCAAACCCACAGAGATCCACCTGCTTCTGCCTCCAGAGTGCTGAGATTATGCACCAGTGAGCCCAGAGCCCTTGGGGATTTCTAAGTTGTCTGTGAGCATGCCTGTGATGTCACATGCTGCAAGGGGGTGTGGGCAGCTGCTTTGGTCGACAGGTTCCAGAGAGGAGGGAATGAGTAGGTGAAGGAGGATTGAGTCAGACCTTGGTGGTTGGGAGAATCTCTCAACCTGACTTATTAATAGAGTACTTCTTTTTTTTATATAGAACTCAGTAAATAGGGATAGATTCACATTTTTCCAAAACATTGATCATGTCATTTTTGTTCCTGGACACATGTTTAACTTTCCTTTGTATCATTTGCTCATCATTGATAAACTGTGAAAAAAGTTATCTTTTACAATTGTTTTTACTCACAACCCCATAACCCAACTTCTAAGAATCTGGAGGTTTATGACAGCCTATTCTCAGTCTGGCAGCTCTTGTGGATTCAAGGCCACAAGACAGAAAAGAAATCTCAAGCCAGCCCAGGCATATTGCCATGTTCTGAGCAGTGTATTATTAACTCTTAATGGTGAGAGTGCTCAAGAAAAATCTTCAGGCCAAAGCTGCTGCAGTTATTATTCAGTTTCTGGCATAATACAATGTTCATATTTTATCTGTTTATAAAATGCATTTATGTGTCTAATTCTGTTATTTTTTTATTCCTTGGTCATAGGACACCACAGTGGCCCTGCACAAGGTAACTTTTCTAAGAAAGGAAGGTCCTGACACCTTATTCTTTTATCAGTTTTTCACAACAGTCTTTGCCCATCAACATAAATCCCTGTATAAGGTAGAAGTAACTCCAGTTAATCTAACTTTGATGCTGGGTATGCCACACAATCACCTGAGTATATAGCAGGAAGAGGCTTGTACTTTATTCTGATTATCTTATTCCTGAGTAAGTATAGGGGCAGATGTTTCAAGAATATCTCAGATCTTCAACAAGAAATCTCTGGCTTCTTTATGTGCACCACAACCTCCAAGGCATAAGGAAGAGCTTAAAGTAGATGAGGATATCTCCCTAATATGCTCAGGGTAGTATGCTCAAGACTTTACTGGGGAAGCTTAGAAGCAGTACTCCTGGTAGAAGTCATAAATGATTCATAAGAAATTGCCCATGAATCCAGTATCCTCAATTTGGACAAATATGAATCCTCCCCCAAACATGGAAGATGCAGTTGTCAAAGCCTAAAGTGGCATGGTGGCCATTATGTGGCTCAGCTTTGCTGGGTCTTTCTCAAGCAGCTCTGCTGACTTTCTGACTTTCACCATTCCCATCAAACATGGCTGCACCAACATGGACAGCTTTTCTTTAGACTTTCTCGCCTTCTTTCTATTTTAAGGTTTAACTCTAGTATGAAAATTTAGAAAGTGAACAAATAGTGAAACTTTATTGGAGCACCTTTTTTTTTGTGTTTTCTTTCAGGTTGGACTTGCTTTTCTGTCAACAATTGTAGCATGAATCTTAAAAGTTCTTATTAATAAAATCAAACCTGAGGCCAGTTATTGGGGTGAACACTGCAAGGTCAGAGACACAGAATAAGCCACAGCTACCTCACCTCGCCGGATCCTCAACTGGTCTTGTTTCCTCAGACTGGAGGCCTCTGAGTCCTCATCCAGAATGGGTCTCAGCTCAATTAGATAATAAAATAGAACTCAGCTGCTCAAAAGCCTGAATGCTTAACCAGGCCAAATGCCTAACCAGCCAAATGCCTCTAGTTTTTGGTCCTCACGCCTTATATACCTTTCTGCTTTCTACCACTACTCCCTGGGATTAAAGGCGTGTGTCACCATGCCTGGCCATTTCCATGTGGCCTTGAACTCACAGAGATCCAGAGGGATTTCTATCTCTGGAATGCTAGGATTAAAGGAGTGAGTGCCACCATTTTCTAGCCTCTGTATCTAAGTGGCTGTCTGTTCTCTGACCCCAGATAAATTTATTAGGGTACACAATATTTTGGGGAATACAATACTACCACAAACAATCTGAGCACTAGGTAAAGGATTTCTCAAATTGAATGTGTTTGATGGCTGTAATTCCTAATGGACAACAAGACATGAGGATTATTTATAGTATACATTGATGTGGTTTCTTAGAAGTATGAGTTTTTCATGTACAGCACAGTTAGAGGACTTTGTCACATTTTATGTTACTATATTTTGTCATAATAATAATAATAATAATAATAATAATAATTGTTATTATTGAGAAAAGGTCTATGTAGTCCTGGAAGTCCTGGAACTCACTGTATAGACTAGCATGGCCTCAGACTCACAGAGATCTTCTTGCCTCCACTTCCTGAGTGCTGGAATTGAAGGTGTGCACCACCTTGCATGGCATTATTATCAATTTTTGTATGTTGAAAGATAACTTTATTACATCTATTCCCAGGGGCTGGAGAGATGACTTAGTGTATAGGAGCACTGTTTGCTCTTCCAGAAGACCAGGGTTCAATCATCACCATACACAATAGCTCACAACTGTTTTTAACTACAGCTTCAGGGTATCTGATGCCCTCTTTGGGCCTCCACAGGCTTCAGACAAACATGGAGTGCACAGAAAGTCTTGTAGACAAAGCACCCACACACATAAGGAATAATTAACACAGTCACTATCACAGAATTTTATTTGAATATAAACTCTGTGATAGTTTATAAGATTTAAAACTTCATGGAAGACTTTCACAAGCTTCTTATCTTTACATTTCTATTATGTATACTAGGGATTTGTAAGTCAAGAATACCATACAAATGCTATGTTACATTATTTACAATGGTATTTTTTTTGTCCAGTATGAACTCTCTGATGTCTTCTAAAATTTGAAAGGTGAATGAATAGAGGTTATATTACAGTCTTTGCATTTTGAAATTTCTCTCCAGTGTGAATTTTCTGATATTCTCTAAGATACATAAGAACAGCTAGTAAAAAAGTTTTTACATTCCTAACATCTGTAATGCCTTTTTCCACTGTGAACTCTCTGATGTGTTCTAAGATTTGACATGTAGGTAAAGGATTTGTCACATTCCAGACATTTGTAAGGTTTTTCTCCAGAATGAATTTTCTTAGGTCATCTAAGATCTAAAATCTGATTAAAGGATATGTCACAGACTTTGCATTTGTAAGGTTTCTCTCCAGTATGAATTTTCTGGTATTGTTTAGGAGATGAGCATGTAGTAAAAGATTTGTCTCATTCCCTACATTTACAAAGTTTCTCTCCAGTATGTATCTTCTGATGTTCCCTAAGAGTTGAACGTGTAGATAAAGATTTGCCACATTCCTTACATCTGTTTGGTTTCTCTCCAGTATGGACTCTCTGATGTCTTTTAAAATTTCCTCTCTGGATAAAAGACTTGTCACATTCTCCACATTTGTAAGGTTTCTCTCCAGTATGAATTTTCTGATGTATTCTCAGGCCTGAGGCCCGGGCAAAAGATTTGTCACATTCCTTACATCTGTAAGGTTTCTCCCCAGTATGAATTTTCTGATGTCTTCTAAGGGTTAAGTTCAAGGTAAAGGATTTGTCACATACCTCACATTTGTAAGGCTTTTCACCAGTATGGATCCTGTAATGCCTGTTAAGATTTGATAATTTAAGAAAAGACTTACAACATTCTTTGCATTTGTGTAATTTCTCTAGAGAATGAGTTTTCTTATGCCATCTAAGTGATGAATGGTGGAAAAAGGATCTGTCACACTCATTGCATTTGTAAGGCTTCTCTCCACTATGGAGTCTGTAGTGGCTTTTAAGATGTGAAAGCTGATGAAAGACCTTGCCACATTCTTGACAACTGCAGTTTTCCTCAGCAGTATGGATTTTCTGATGTCTCCTGAAACTGGATCCATGGGCAAATAATTTGTCACATTCCTTACATTTGTAAGGCTTCTCCCCTGTATGAATTCTCTCATGTTCCTTGAAGTATGAGGCAGTACTGAAGCATTTCCTGCATTTCCCACACTGGTAAGGTTTCTCTCTGATGCAGATTGGTTGTTGCAAAAGACTGTGTGTAGAGTCAAAATAGTCATCATGTTCTCCCTGCCTGTGCTTTTTCTTTGTAGTGTAGAGTCTCTGATCTTGAGTAATGTTGGAACACAAATTTAACGATTTCTCACAGTCTTTAGATTTGCAAGGTTCTTCTCCAGTGTGCATGCTTTCATGTGTATCTGGGTTTGATGAGTCAATAGAGGCATCCCTGTGATTACTGAATCTGCTATTATTAGAGTTTTCTGTAGTTTCAGCCATTTTATAAACTGCACATGTGGAGGGGTCATGAAGCACTTTGCCAAGCTCATTAGACTGACAAAACTCTTTTTCAGTCTTCACATACTGATGGACAGGATCACATATGTAATTATTCCCTGCAAAATGAATAAGGTCATATTAATAGGGCTTGTTCCAAGATTAAACATTTGATAAGTAACTGTCTCTCTAAGTTCTGTCTTAAGATAAGTTAACCAGCAACTACTTAGATATTTTTCTTTCACTGTAATTCAATGTATTCTCCAACACAACCTGACAACCTACAAGGGTCTGTGAATCACAATATATATCTTACCCTTATAGAAAATGCCTAATGACACAAGATGGATCAGGAAATTGAGGAATCAGTAATTAGCTTTGGGATGGAATTCACTGACTGATAATATTTAGAACACATGTCTCTATGTTGAAGTATTTCTTCTCAGAAATTGATGATGAATTTAATCCAATACCAGGTTCACAGTATTTATACTTACTAAGTGTCAGGAAATGAATACTGTTCAGAAGACCCAATTCCTTTAAGGGTTAAAGTCTTACTTAAAAGCATTACAGGGTTTATTTTTCTCTCTAGAAGAACACATTAGATTTTTCAAAACTAATGGAGGCAAACCAAGTATTTTGCCAGACAAAATAAGGCCTGGCTGTCATGGGCAGTTACTTCTTATGTCTATCCTCCATTGTCTGAAATCCAGACACTGTTGTATTTATCTTTCCTTTTATGGTCATTCTCAAGTCTAGTCTGTACACAAACTCCAGAGAATATTTTCCAGAAGTGTGTCTGTGTATTCTCCATTTGGAAGAAAATGAAGAATGTAATATAAAGACAGACAGCAAGGAAGGCAATTAAAGACTAATCCTACTTCATGGACCCACATTAGACTTGTATTTTGTAAAATTATTCCAATATGATGTCAGAATAGTCAAGTAAAATTGCATTTTGTACTAATATTGTCACCACAATTAAGGTGTAATTGGCACCTGTTCTAATAGTTAACAACAGGCAGGAGGCATCCTGGAATCAGGACATTACACTAAGTCAAATGACCAGCAATCTTTTCAAGTGGAACTGAATATCACAAACCACTCTCAGTCTTGCCTTCTCTTTCCTTGGAAGCCATCACTGTTGTCTTGCTCATTCCCTAGCCCAGCCTGCTAGTGGCTAGCCTCTCCTCTCCATATTCCAGGGCAATCTCATTTGCTCTGGACAGGTGACCAGGCCTACCTTCCATGCAATAATCCATGTGTTCTCTGAGGTAGCCCATGACACAGGCTAGAATTTTTAAAAAGAATACAGAAGTCTAACACAGTACTGTGCTCAGTACATGAAGAGAACAGAAAGTAGAAGAATCTAGGAACAATTTCCTATTGTTATTTCATGTCAGAATCTCCAGAATATTTAGGAAGAATTTTAAGTTTGCACATCTTGAGTTTTCTGTCACAGTTAAAACCATGCCAGGTACAACTATGGACATGGAGCTTTAAGATATAGGTATAAATGTTATACAATACTATGCATCTGAATGCATTGTGGAACCAAAATGAGGGGTACATGATACCTCTACCATGGAAAATGGAAAGAAAAAAATCAAATAACCATGAAAATGTTCTTTTCTACTACCAATATTTCCCTAGTCTCCCATTGTTTCTAAGACAGCTTAACAGAGAGTTTACAATGTATAATACCAGTACATACAAAGCATTAGTGAGGAATTCTAGAAGCAAAATATTCTCACCCACAGAGACCAGGTTGCTATAATTCTCCAACATCACATCAATGTACAAAGCTCTCTGAGAAGAGTCCAGGCATTCCCACTCCTCCTGGGAGAAGTCCACAGTCACATCCCTGAATGTCAATAGATTCTGAAACAAAAAAAGTTTTTGACCATGTGCCACCAGCCAGAGTGCTTTCCTGTATATAAGAAGACATGAGGAAATTGTGGATGTAAATGATGAAGACAATTACCCAAACAGATGATTTCAATATAGTCACATCATATGATGGATTTTCAAACTTTCTGGAAACAGGATGACACAATAGGCTCACATACAATATACACGAAACAACACACATTTATGGTCTGGACATGGATGTCCACCTGTTATGGATGCTGTGTTTGTGTCCCACAGGATCACAGTGTAAATGTCTCAGAAGGAAAATTTATGATGAGGAAATGTGCTTTAATTGCTGTACCTGTACATCATGCAAAATACTGCCACTCAATCAATTCTGTGCATTCTTTGGCCTTACATGATTGTATTCTAATGTGCTCAGTTCATATGTAAAAACTCTAGGTCCAATGCCATTCCATTAAGGAGCAACATGGAAGATATGGAAGATAGGATTCGTGTTGAGTTCATAGGCTATTGAGAGCTGCTGGTAGCAAAAGGCCATGAGAATATACAGCAGATGACAGCTAGTGTTCAGAAGGTCATCCTATCTGAACTAAGGGTTCTGTTGGAGGAAACACAAGGCGTTATATGGTGATATTTTCTTTGTACCAAAATGTTATTTGTATGTTAATAAATAAAGTTGCTCGGGGGGTCAGAGCTATTAGCAAGCCATAGGAAAGCAGGGCAGTGGTGGTGTACATTTGTGATCATAGCACTTGGTAGACAGAGCTAGGTAAGTCTCTGTGTGTTCAGGGATACAGCCAGCATTGGATACACATGCCTTTAATCTCATTACCAACCATAGAACACCTGGAGGTCTATACAGCTAGGCCGTAATGAGGCAGCCCTGTGGTTGGGTTTACAACCAATGAGAAGGCAGAACAGAGACTATATAAAAAGACTTTAACCCAGGAAGTACCAGCTCCTTTGGAGAGGTAGGATCACTGCAGGAGGAAGGGTAAGGTTTTGGCTCTTAGCTCTGACCTCTTGGCTTTCTTCTTTGCATTGGTTCTGTGTTTCTTATTTATACGACGGTTGGTTACATCTACATTTGGCATCCAACGTGACAAGAATCCATTAAAAACTGCTTGCCTTGGCTTGGCCATGGGTCCGGTTTCCGGCCTGAGTGGCCCGGCTCCTTAGCTCGGGCCTAGGTCTGACTAACCCGCAGCTATTGCTACTTGCTTAAAGCTAGTGTTACAAACAACTCAGGCCTGCCCTGCTGAACAGGCCTGCCCTGCTAAACGGCTAAAGCTTGACTTGGCTCAAGTGGCTACAGCTTTTTTGCTCGCTCTCTCTCTCTCTCTCTCTCTCTCTC
>CABHPQ010123975.1:0-10084 GCA_902168405.1 Peromyscus aztecus
CTATATCTGTTTTCTGTACAACTTCATCTTCCTTGTTTCCACACAGTTAGAAATCTCCACATAGCCACAGCTAAACTTCTCATTTATATAGCTCTCTCACTGTACAGCACTTTACATAGTTCCTAAGCACAGCTCCTCTACATAGCAGCAGCTATTACATACAGCTTTCTCTCACACTCATTCACACACACATACTTCTAGATTATTCACTCACTCTTTACTCACTCACTCTTTCACCCACTCACTCCCTCACACTTCTCTCATGCTGCTTCTTCTTCATCTTTCACTCAGCACGCGCGCGCGCGCGCACACACACACACACACACACACACTCACACTCACGCTTCACTCACTTTCTGCAGCAGCTCTCACAAAGCTCTACACAGCCATCTCCACAGGGCCGCTGCTCTTCTTTCACAACCAAATTCTGGACAATTTATAAGTTACAGTTTCAGGGCTCTACCCATTCTCAAAACACAAGATAAGACACATAATTTCTCTTAGGTTAGTAATGTCACATTGACCCATGCACATAGCTCTAAGTTGGTGAGGGGTCCCAGACATTAAACAATTGACTGAACTTTGAGTGGTCAGGGTATGCGCAGAAAGGGAGCTACAGCAAGGACTATATCTTGATGTAAACAGCCTGGACTTGATTTAGCAATAAACAACACCTAGTGATTATCTTTGTGTATATTCTGTAGGGGCAGCTTAGTCTGTTTGGACTAGTTCTAAGGTCTTTGCAAAATATGTAAAAGGCTGTCTTTGAGACTGAGAATACTGTTACTTTCCTGTGTCAGTAAAGAAGAATATTCTGGTAATATTTCTGTTCATCAGAATTACACAGCTTAAACAGAACTCCACAGCTAAATGTGTACCCAGAGATAGTGTATACTACCAAAGGGCTGTGGAAAGTACCCCACAGTTGTTCTTGTAGGGAGGTATAATGGTGGCACATGAGAAGGTTACAGACAGAAAACAACCAGTTTCCACAGCCAGTGACCCCATGGCCTTGCCAGGTGGGGCTTCCTATCATTGAGTTAGTTATATATCTGGTGGGTCGACTTGTCAAATTCTAGTTGTCACCTGTTGTATACTTCCACGACCCTCAGCAACATTTTCCCTATAAGGATCCTTGTTCTGTGTCCTTTTAATGTCACTTTGGGGTTTGTTGATTCCTGATGTACAAATTGTAAATAACTCTTCTTCTCTTGAACAAATTAAAAATCAGATAACATGAGAACAAGAGGTCTGGAGATCAAGAACTGAACAAGAAAAGGTCCCTAAAGATGTTAAAAATGAGCAAACATTGTGTAGCTCCATTTGTTCCTAGGGGACCTCCAGGTCATTGACACAGACATGCAGCTGGAACTAGTGGTGTAGAACAGGCAGCAAGCCAGAGGCTCAGTAAGAGGAGCCCGGGGCCTGTTGCAGGCCATCCAAGAAAATAGCATAGGAGAGGAAAGGTCTGCTACCAGCCCTGGGCCAGAGTTGTGGACTAGTCAGCTCACTCAAAAGAAATGAAGAAATAGAGTTTGTATATTGCACAAACGGGAGTGGTTTTTATGACTGCCAGTCATTAGATGGACAGAAACAGAGTAATTTGCAGAAACTAAGATAAGATAGTTCCAAAAGTAACGCTTCAAAAATAGGCAAAATAATATAGTTTGGCTATACTTCATAAAGCATAAAGTAATATCAGAATAACAGCTATGTACAAGCCTGAGAATGAAGCTCAGGGACATTTTCAGGGTAAAATGTATTCAAGATGCAACCAAAATAACATTTGCAATGGCTGACACTCAATAAAAAATTGCTAGGCATGCAAAGAAACAGAAACATATTAATGTAAAATGACAGTGAAAATCAATGAATGCAAATAGATAAAATGTGTCACCTGTAATGGAGGTCATGAGTTAGGGCAATAAAATCAGTTATGCAAACAGCATTGAGTTTTCTTAGAAAGATAAGAAAAAGCATGCACAAGTTGGAGAGAGACAGAGACTTTATTTTAAAACCCAAGTTAACTGTGCAAACAGGGAAAAAAAATAAGAAACCCGATGTGGAAAATCTCCTAGATATGATTTTAAAGGATTGAACTCTGAAGAAAAAGTATGCCTAAATCTAAAGATAAAGCAAACAAATCAGTCAAAATTTTGAAAAAGCTAAAAAATTGAGGAAATAATAATTAGGACACTAGTGATCTCTGAACAACACTGACTACTTAGAGTGACATGTGTCCCTAAAGGAGAGGGCAGACAGGCAGCAAAGATGTTTGGACAAATAAGTGAGCAACATTTCTAAACATCCAATTTGAAAAGAGACAGAAAGACTCATCTCCAAATTTGGATGTCATAGATATCATCCTTAAGAAACAGGACGCACATAAAGCCATGCCACTGTAAAGTCACTTTGAGCCAATGGTAAAATGAATATCCCGAGAGCAGCCTGGAGGACAGGGGCAGGATGGATACTTAGGAACCAATTGGAAAAAAAAAAACACTTCCTACCTACAGTTCTGACCCTCAGAATACTTCCTGTAACAAAGGAGAATAGAGGGTTCTCACAGAAAAATGGAATCAATGATGAATGTGCCACCTCCGATATAAGCACCTGACTCCTATGGCTAGAATCATACAAGAGGCTCATATATGCCTGTCCTGAAGACTAAGGTTCCTCAGGACCTGTACTGTGTTTGATAAAACTCTAAATTACCTGGCTGTTCCTCTCTGTGCTTAGCCTTAGCATCCCCCTATCAAATATCATCTCAGGTCTGCCTTCCCAAGATAACTTGGGATCCAGATCAGTGAGTATGAGGGGCTTGTATTTCATGTCAGCATTACTCAGGAGGGGTGAGAGATGAGGGTGGTCTCTGCTGCAATAGTTCCTCAGGACCCTCCTTCCCAGGCAGGTTGCTTTCCTGGGTATTTCAGGTTTCCCTGCTCACATTATTATGCATGTTAACACTGCTGTTATTTGATGTTACAGGGAATGCTGTAACTGGGAATGCATTCTATTGATGAAGTCAAAGCACTGACAGGGAGAGGTAATGGTGTTCTTTTGAACTGACACCTTGCTATTTTTAGATGGCATATCAACAAATATTAAATGCCTTCCTTGCTTAATGCAATTTCAATGCAATACTTATGGGTCCAGGGGTTTGAGACGTGTATTTACTGAAAGTGACAGATCATTAATCCATGACTCTCTCCAGGCATGACCTGGTTATGGATCTGTTGACAGTTATTTCTTAAGACGTCTGGTTCCTCGTTTGCTCACACCTAATAAACTGCACAGTAACAAACCACCTGGGCCAGCTTTAGTCAAGGATAGAGTCTATGATCAGCTATAAATGACACATTTTCATGCACAAGTTTGTAAATTACTCCTCCAGTGTAGCCTCTTTTGTGAATATTTAATGTTAGTCTTGTACTTGGGTTTTGGAAAGATTGTGATGATTTCTGTCTATAAGGGGCTGGAAGACTTGGGTCACACCATCCTTGGTGGCAGGGACATGCAGGTCACACTGTCCATGTTGGCAAGGACACACTGTCACATGGCCCACAGCAATGCAGCCATGTGGATCATGACTTTGTACCCACCAAGGGCAGACAATCCCTTATGATATCTAAGCATGCAAACATTGTGATGTCACTAATAAAACTTCTAAGAAAATAAGTTAAATATTCTAAATTTAATATCTACCTGAACCTGGCTTATTAAAGAAAATATTAGAATAGTATTGGACTATATACTAGGAAATGGAAAGGGGTTGTAGATAAATGAAATTATTTTCTAACAAAAGCACTGGAGGAAAATACTGCCTTTGTGCCTCACATCTTCATAGGCATTATTCTATCTGTTCCTCAGAACTATACACAATGTCTGAGATATACACATATCTAAGGTTACTGAGTTGAGCAGAAATTAAGCAGCTTAGGATGCACAGTATGTGGATAAAATGAAGCATGATTCAAATGTACCTCTTATGTCTCTAAACACTGAATTCTGTTTTTAAAAAGGATATGTAATTTCTTTTTAGAAAGCAACAAACAAACAATAAAACAATTAGTAAAGTTGTTTTAAAATCATCTTGCAGAACTCTTCAGCAGAACTTATTAACATGCTTCAACATGTATTTAATAGATTAGCAAACTAGTCCTTGACAAATAAGTGCTTAGCCCTCTGGGCCTGTCACTCACTTGGTAACTCATCTGCTCATTGGGCAACCCCTCATTCAGAGCCTACAGTATGTCAAAGGCCTTTCAGGTGCCAGATATAAAACTAGCCACAGAAAAATTGTGGCCACTGAACTCACCTGCTTCAGCTCTGTAGTGAGGAAGAGCAGGGTGGAGGCAGACACAGTCTATACAGAGTACTGGGAGAAGATAGGACTCTGGAAAATGCACAGCTGGGCAAGAGATAGGAAGTCCTTGCAGTAGAGAGGCTGAGGCTGTGAGTAAAGGGCCAGAAGGGCCCTACTGAGGAAACAGTGAGTGATCCAGGATTCTCCTGAGGAGCTGAGGGGAAAAGCATTTGTGGCAAAGTATGAGCAATGACTCTTCACAAGGTACCAGGGTAGGGGCATCATCAGAGCCTGGAGGCAAGTGAGTGGTAGGGACTTGAGAAGGGTATCCAGAAGAATCTGGGGGAGGGTGGACTGCAGGGCCTGAAGAAAGGTAGATATCAGGGCTTGTGTGTGTGTTGGGGAACGGTAGACAGCAGAGTCAAGAAACAGTGTAGAAGTCAGGCCCCAAAAGGGAGAATACATAGATGGTACAGTGCTTTCTGTGTCTGACCTCGTCATATTTACTTTCTCATGGCTTGTATTGTACAGTAAAATGGTTTTGCCTTAAGTTATCCTCGAGCAAAAATGCAGTGACATTTCAGTATAAATACAGTGAACATCTGAGTTGCAGGGAACAACTTCATGTGATGCACCCTACCCTAGGAACAATGCTCTCTGCCACTGCTCACATACTGATGTGGAGACAGGCAAGTACTTCATGTGCTGGTCCTGTGTGCAAGGCTGGTTACCATGGCTTTGTAGATGCAATCTCTGTACCCCCACACAATTGTGCCAAGAGCTTAAAAATGTTCTACAAAACAATGTCTATTTTAAATAATAAAGTAAGACTGTCTTAATAGATTCAGAAAATGTACTGGGAAAAATGATTTTATAAACCAGAAATAGACAAGAATTTCTCTTGCTTGGTAGATGATGTTAATCACAACTTCATA
Organism: Peromyscus aztecus; assembly: GCA_902168405.1. Classification (NCBI taxonomy): domain Eukaryota; kingdom Metazoa; phylum Chordata; class Mammalia; order Rodentia; family Cricetidae; genus Peromyscus; species Peromyscus aztecus. The sequence goes on from CABHPQ010123975.1 coordinate 5,242, forward strand.
AATGGCATCTTTCAAATTAATTAACATTCTGTTTATTATGAAAATTAGACTATTTCCACCATCAATAGTTTTATTAAGCATATACTGAAGTTGACCCCCTAGAAAAAGAACTATAATCAACTAAGGAATGCTGAGAACAAGAAATAGTTTTCCCCAGGGAAAAGCACAGCAATTGGTTATCCAATACCAGATACTCATCCCTGAAAACGTGTGTGTGTGTGTGTGTACAGGTAATATTATATGATTATATGATCTGGTAATGTGTTTATATATTTGGGAACACACACACATAACAACAATGAAAGGAAAAGGGAGCATGAAATTGAGAGAGAGCAATTGGGGTGGGTACATGAGAGGAGCTGGGGAGAAGAAAGGGAAAGGGGGAAATTATATAATTATAATCTCAAAAAATGTAAAAAATGAGAGTATATACTGGAAACTTTAGTAATGAAATGTAATATCTATAAGGAAAGAAAATTGTTATCATTGGTAAAAAAGATCAGTGTTTAGATAGAAACTGTAAACATTGAAGAAATGTGTCCAGATAAAGACCTATATACCAAAATAAGTTGTAGACTATGTTAGCAATACTTAATGGTGAAATATAATAGCAAAGATACTGATAACCTAAAAACCAATATAAAGATGTTAAATAGGACTCAGCCCCAGAGGTTTAGCATATACATGGAAAAGAGGAAGAAATACCCACATTCATAAATTATCTTGAAGTTAATCTACAAATATCATATATTGTTCCAAATTTATGATTAGGGACTTCTAAAGGAGCTTATAGAGCCTGTATCTAATATCTACAGAAGCTCCAAATGCTCGTGCCCAGGCTGAAAGGAGACTAGCTTGCTAAGACTGGGTAAAGGGCTTACTAGTTACCACACTGCTCCTGGATCAGGTACCCTGGAAAGGTGTGCCCTTCCACTTTGTGGGGGTCCTCTTTCCCTCTCGGCCTGTCAGCCATCAATCAAAGAGGGGAAAGAGGCAGAAAGGGTGACAGAAAGCTTTGTAAGCAGCCCATGAGCATGAATGGAGACAACCCTCCGGGAGATAGACTTCCATGAATCAGCTCAACTTTATTCCAGAATATAAGGATTGGGGAGCCTGAGGAGAAGCCCTAATTTGCATTAAGTGGCACAGTCCTATCACAAGGCTTAGTATATGGCAGTAGGGTCCTGTAGCAGAACTCCTAGCACAAATATTCTTAGCAGGGATCTGTGCCAAGGGTCAAGCTGAAGATGAATCAGGCATCTGGTTTAGGGACAACTTTTAGATAAGGTCAGGCCGCCAGATCTAGGGACATTCTCCAGATAAGGGCAGGTAGATAGTAGGAAGCCTTTCTGGGGAGGGTGTGAGTTTCCATTTCGCAGAGCTTAGAGAATGCTGCCAGGCTATGGCAGATTGAGACCTCCAATCAGCCAGCAATGTATTCCAACACACCCGTGGGTCCTTGTTTCCACACCTCATGCTTGTAACCCTTAGTCAGATGTCCTGGGACTCCCATTCCAAACTGGTAGTACAGTGTGATCCGAGAGGCAGTTAGACCTGTGTCTGCTCCACTCCTGCGGTTTCCCTGGGAGACAGTGACTCTGTGGGCCCAGTGTCTGTGCTGTCAGATAATTTTCCTAGTGTGACTGGCATCTTTAATCTAAAATATATGAATAATATAATGAAAAATATGATAATTACAAAGCATTATTAATAAAATATTTAAAAATAAATATACAGACCAAAATAAAATACTTAAAGAAAGTGTAAGAAATATATTATAGCATATTACTAAGCCAAAAGAAAGACTTTAAAATGAGATATCTAATGTAGACAAATAGAAAAGATGAGAAAAATGCTAATGATAAAAGTACAAATTTTTCGGGATACTCATCTTGAAGTATATAAAGCTGTCCTTAAATAATCTGATCGTGTGCAAGTGAACTGATGGGAAAGGGCCCAAAGGAGACTCCACGCCCTTGTATAGTCCTCCAGCCGTTTGTGAAGAACACGTTTAGTTAATCTAGACAACGATTGCCCCTGATGTCTCTAAAGAGAAAGGGAAGTTGTATTTTTCATAAACATAGCCACTATACCTAGTAAGCAATTTTAATATCCCAAAAGGCTGAGAGAAATTACAGAGAGCAATGAGATAAGAGTGGGAAAAGTTAATAATACTCCCCTGTAAGTTTTGATTATGAGTTTCAAGTAATCCATTTTTGGGGGCGTGGTAATCACCTAAATTTCCCAGTTCACTTTTTCCATCACAGAATACCCAGGTTCATTACAATGTTGTACAAGCTACTATCGTATAACATGCAGCTGGGCAGAGCTCATGATTTAACTGGGGGAAATCCATGAAAATGATATTTCTGGCCCAGTTCTGATGATGAATACATCCAGTTTTTGAAATTTTAAGCATCTATCTATCTATCTATCTATCTATCTATCTATCTATCTATCTATCTATCTATCTTATAAGTGTGTGCATGTGTGTAGGCTCTCAAGTGACATGGTATGTGTGTGTGAAAGAGAAAGAGGTGTGTGTGTGTGTGTGTGTGTGAGAGAGAGGGGGGGGCGGGAGGAGAGAGGACAGTTGGCAGGAGTCAAGGGATCAAACAAACTCAGGTCATCAGGTTTGGCATCACATGTCTTTATCTGCTGAGCTGCTTCACTAGCTCACATCTATTTTCCTAAGTACATTCATAATTAGAAGAGACATTTCAATGCTTGTTAAAGAAAAATATTGTTCCTGGGTCTGGAGTGGTGGATCAGCTAATGAAGTACTTGCCATACAAATACGAGGACCTGGGTTTGAGTCCTAGTACCCATGTAAGATACTAGGCATGGTAATACACTTATAATTCCAGCACTGGGAATTAAAGGAGGATCCCTCAGACTCCCTGGCTAGCTAGGCTAACAAACTTGTAGAGCTCCAGGTTTTGTGAAAATCCTATTTTATCAATAAGGTGAAAAGACATTCAGTATTGAACTCTGTCATACACACACACACATACACGCACGCACGCACACACACACACACACACACACACACACACATACTCACACACAGAAGCATGTGCGTGTGTGTGCGTGCGCGTGCATGCGCACGTGCGCGCGTGCGTGTGTGTGTGTGTGTGTGTGTGTGTGTGTGTGTGTGTGTGAGAGAGAGAGAGAGAGAGAGAGAGATCTCCAAACACTGACTAGTTTCACTCAAGCCTGAAACTATATGTACAGCGATAGCCTAGCCTGAGAAGGTGCAAGCACATATTGTTCATACAATGTACCCATCTGAATATGTAAGGTGCTTTTGCACTGTGGCATTTTAGATTTATATTATGACACTGGGAAGTTTATAACATTTTTCATTTGTGACATGAAGACAGAAGTGTACCAAGCCTAAGTGGCAACTTGAGTAATGCCACAAAGTGAGTCTCACCAAGACAGCAGATGTAGGTACCACACTCAGTACCTCTTTCCTTACTGGTCATTCTCTCTCGCACCACCAGCCAAATCATACAGGCTCCCAAGTCATGTTACTTTTGCCTTTATAAGAGCTGCCAGCCTAAGTTGTGCTGGAATCAAGAAAAATGGGCCTTGGTGGTTCGTGTTCCTGGAGTTGTGTCCATGCCAGTGGATGCCCACATGCTCCAGAAGAGAATTTGACATTGCTGCTGCCATTGTTGCTGTTATAGCAGTGGCGGCCACCACTGCTACTGTTTCTAGGATTGCCATTTCATAATTGGTTACTACAGCTAGCACAGTGGAGACCCTGGCAGCAAAAGTAGCTACCACAGTTAGTTAATCTTTCATTCTATTGGGCGTGATAAATTTAATTCAATAGTTATATAAATTTTGATTGGCTTTGAAAGGTATAAATTTATAAACTCAAGTTCCATTTGCTTTTGGGATACCATCTTACAAGGACTCCAATATGCAGTAAGGCTAGTTAAGGAAGGGAATGACTCAGTTACCTTTAGCCTACTGGCTATGGGTGGGTTAGGACTTCTGTTGGTCTTTTCTGTGTTGAACACACAAATTGCAAGCCCAGTGCCACTTTGAGATCTTTGGCAGCAGTTAACTCTGCAGCTCACACACAACTGAGCCTGTATGATAATGAGTATTCAGAGACGGGTAATGCCTAGGGGGCGCTCACCAACCTAAGACAGAGTGCCTGGGTGGCCTGGGCAGGCATCTCCATGACTGGTAAGGTGACCTGCTGATGTCCCACATAACCTAAGTTAGAAGCTCATTTTTTAATTTAGTAAAAGGGGGTTCCTGTAGGGTCCTGACCCCCGTTTTGGGTAACTGTTGCCTTGCTTGCTGACCTTGACCTTGATATCCTCCCTATGCTAATTCCCTTTTGGGTTCCACCCTCCTGAAGGCTTAAGGGAAGTTCCTTGTCTGTGTATCCTGCATATTGGGCATTAACAGCTTAGATGCAAGATTGTAAAACATCAGTAGGAACTTCTGCCCTCCAGGGTTCTGCCCTCCAGGGTTCTCCCATTGTGCTGTAAGTCTGTATTTAAGACCTCCTCCCTCCTTCAATAAACGGCATTCAGCATAAAAAAAAAAAGCCAAGTTACAACGCAGTAACCAGACTTCATGGGAGAATCCATGACAACCAGCCAGACCTCCTCCAAGAATATAGAAAGCATTCAACATTATGTAAAACCCTGTAACAATGCAGGATTTTTTTCTTTTGTTCTTTCTCTGTTGTAGAATATTATTTTAAGGTGTGTTACTTTTGTTTATATTGTATTTGTTTAACTCCATGAAGCTGTGATACTGTGTCTAAAACACCTGATGGTCTAATAAAGAACTGAATGGCCAATAAAAAAAAAAA
>CABHPQ010123978.1:0-24480 GCA_902168405.1 Peromyscus aztecus
TCTATGTATAATTACATTAAATGAGTTACATTTAATTTATGAGCTTCCTCCTGGAACTGTTAGGAAAATGTGCTCATGTATAGAAAATATAAATACAAAGTACTCAGATTTCATAAACAATAGTATGATACTCTATGAAATATATAATTTGATATAATTTAGTATTAGTGATATAACATAAGCATTGATAGTAAACACTCTTAATTATGATAATGGTTACTACAGATGTAAGTTCAACAAATATTATTGATTTTAAATTATCTGGAATATCTCACTTGTGTGATATGTCATAGCATGATAATTTTGGAGGGAATGCCCAAAGAGTAAATGTCAAACAAAATCATAGCCTCGTGAAGTTGATACCACATAAAACAGAACATTTAAAGTTACTGTGTTTCACTGAGAGACAAATGCACTTGTCAGTGAAAACTAGGGCATTTCAGGAACAATAGGTGCTATGCTGTATGCTCCTATGGACCAATAGTTGTGGAGCCTCGATGGGACTGGACTAGGTCCTCTGCATAAGTGAGACGGTTGTGTAATTTGACCTGCTTAAGGGGCCCCCTGGCAGTGGGATCAGGATCTATCCCTGGTGCATGAGCTGGTTTTCTGGAGCCCAGTGCCTATGGTGGGACACCTTACACAGCCGTGGTGCAGGGTGAGGGGGTTGGACCTGCCTCAACTGAGTGTACCAGGCTCTGCTGACTCCCCATGGGAGGTCTTGCCTTGGAGGAGGTGGGAATAGGGGATGAGTTCGGGTAAGGCTAGGGGGTGGGAGGAGGGAGGAGAGGGGGATCTGTGGTTGGTATACAAAATTAATAGAAATTTTCTTAATAATAAAAAAAGAAAAAAGGCATTAGACACAGCAAAATGATGGATCCTATTTTTGTATCCATTCTGTTAGCCTATGTCTTTTTGTAGGCAAATTGAATCCACTGACATTAAAGGATATTAATTTCCAGTGATCGTTAAATTCCTGTTATTTTTTTGGTGGTAGTGTGGTGGTAGTATTTGGGATTTGTTGGTGTGGGATTATCTATTACCTATATTTTTATGGGTGCATCTAATTTCCTTAGGTTGGATTTTTCCTTCTAGTGCTTTCTGTAGGGGTAAATTTGTGGATAAGTATTGTTTAAATCTGGTTTTGTCATGGAATATCTTGTTTACTCTGTCTATGGTGACTGAGAGTTTTGCTGGGTATAATAGTATGGACTGGCATCCATGGTCTCTTAGTGTCTGCATAACGTCTGTCCAAGACCTTCTGGATTTCAGAGTCTCCATTGAGAAGTCTAGTGTTATTCTAATAGGTCTGCTTTTATATGTTACTTGACCTTTTTCCTTTGCAGCTCTTAATATTCTTTGTTTATTCTGTATGGTTAGTGGTTTGATTATTATGTGGCAAGAGGATTTTTTGGGGGTCTAGTCTATTTGGTGTTTTGTATGCTTCTTGTATCTTCATAGGCATTTCCTTCTATTAGGTTGGGCAAGTTTTATTCTATAATTTTATTGAATATACTTTCTGTGCCTTTGAGCTGGTATTCTGGTATTCTTCCATTCCTATTATTCTTAGGTTTGGCCTTTTCAAGGTGTTCCAGATTTCCTGTTTGTTTTGTGTTATGACTTTGTTGGCTTTAATGTTTTCTTTGACCAACAAATCTATTTTCTCTATTGTATCTTCAGTGCCAGAGATTCTGTCTTCCATCTCCTGCATTCTGTTGATTATGCTTACATCGGTAGTCCCTGTTCATTTACTCAGATTTTCCATTTCCACCATTCCCTCAGTTTGTGTCTTCATTGTTGCCTCTATTTCAATTTTCAAATCTTGAACTGTTTCCTTTACCTGTTTGATTGCTTTTTCTTGATTTTGATTGATTTGTTCTAATATCTTGTTTGTTTTTTTTCCTCTATTTCTTTAAAGAATTTTTCATTTCCTTTTTAAAGGCCTCTATCATCTTCACAAAATCATTTTTAAGGTGATTGTCTTCTGCTTCTTCTACGTTGGATATTCAGGTCTTGCTGTAGCAGAACTGCTAGGTTCTGGTGGTGCCATATTGCTCTTTATGTTGTTGAGTGTATTCTTGGACTGGCATCTACCCATCTTGTCCTCCAGTTTGTGCAAACGGTGTCTGTGTCTGGGGTAGCCACTCTTGGTCCAATCGACACTGGCTGAGTTTGTGTCTCAGACAGCTGCTGGGGTCTCGGGGGGGGGAATAGGTGGGTTGGGGGGACAGAGTGGGGACTTATAGATTGCAGGATCCAATGGGGGGGTGGTGTTGGGAAGGCCTGCCCTCAGGAGTCTTGCCTGCTGGCCTGCAACAGGGCTACAATGTGTGTGGGTAGGGGGCATGGATTATGCCCCTGAGCCTAGGACCTAGAGGCTGAGGTGATCAGCTGGGAGAATAGTCATTCACCTTGTGGTCCAATCAGAGATGGCAGAGTCTGTGTCTCAGGGAGCATCTGTGTTCTCAGGGGATGGGTGGGTTTGGGGGACAAAGTAGGGCTCGTTGATTACAGGGTCCAATGGAGGGGGGTAGTCAGGCATGCCTGCCTGAGTCTTGCCTGCTGGCCTGCAATTGGGGCTTCAATGGGTGGGGGTATGAGGGTATGGGTTGTGCCACTAGGCTGTGACCGCCTAGGAGAATAGTCACTCACCAAAATGAATCTTTTTATTAATGAGAACCTTAATTACTTCATTCTCCTCCTTTTCTGTGGTACTAGGAATTTTATGCTTTACCTCTGAGCTATATCCCCAATATGATTAACAACCATATTTCTGTGTGTGTGTGTGTGTGTGTGTGTGTGTGTGTGTGTGTGTGTGTGTGTGTATTACCAAAACATAAATATATTTGATTTTTGGAAAGAAGTATGGTTCAGGGACAAAACAGACACTTTAAATCATATAACTCTATCTAAAATTTGTAATTTATATTCAGAAACCATAATGTATTGGGGCTAGGAACTTAGCTTTTTAAAACCTCAGTTCCACCAGATCAGGTGTCCCTGTAGTTCTTTCCCTTTGCCCCCTTCAGTCTTTCATTCTAGTCATTTCCATTCCTTTGTAACTCTCCCAAGCCCTGAGAACTACTCTCTACCAAGGACCAACTGAGGATACACCAGGCTGGGACTCAGCCTACCTTAATTTCTTTGTAACTCTTGATGAACTATAGAACCATTCTCTACCAGGTACCCCACAGCCACCATGCTAGGCTAGGACCCATATTTGGGAATGGCAAACAGGAATGGAACAACCACTCAACAAAGACAAGACAAGATATCTACACGTCAAGCATCTTAACTCCAGATGCATTGTGCCAGCAAAAAACATGAACATGAACAATCAAGACAATATACCTCTTCCAGAAGCCTAATTTGTTGGGCAAGTAGAGTCCTGTTCAGAAAGTCCATTCTTCCCCATATTTCATATAGTGTACTGCATATGATTTCTTCTAGAAGTTTCTGCAATTCAGATTTATAGTCTTTGATTAACTTGTAGTTGATGTTTGTGCAAGGTCATAAACACAAGTCTGATGTCAGTCTTTTGCAAATGGATATCCACCTTTCCCAGGACCATTTTTTGAAGATGTTTTCTTATCTCTAGCTTATATTTTTAGCGCCCTTGTGAGATGATAAATATGAAGTTACATATACTCATGTTTGGATGTTCAATTTACTTCCATTAGTTTTAATGTCCGTTTTTCTGCCAGCGCCATATTATTTTCCTCACTATTGGTCTGCAATGTATGTATATACATAATATATACAGAATGCTAATCTCTCCAGAACTGTTCATTTTGTTCTGGATTATTTTCCCTGTCTGGGGTCTTTTGTGATTCCATGTGAGTTTTAGGATAAAATTTTCAATTTTTATGAAGAATGATATGTGGATGTTAGTTGAGATTGTACTAAATAGCTTTGTGTAAAATGGTCATTTTCATATTATTAAGTCTACCAGTTTGTGCAGTTTGTGAGTATAAGACGTTTTTTCATTTTCTAATGTCTTTTCTATCATTACAGATGTCCTTTCCTTGGTTAATTAGGTTTGTTCTTACTTATTTAATTTTCTTTAAGAGATTGTGTTCATCCTTTCATTCTTTCTATGTTCATTATCTGTGTATAGAAAAAGCTGTTGATTTGTGCAAGATGATTCTGTATCCTGCAACATTGCTGAATTAGCTTATTTTTATAAGTTTTCTGGTAGAACTTTTGGGACATCCCATGTTATAAATAGGGATAATTTGACATTTTATTTCTGAATTTGTATTCCTTTAATTTCCTTCTCTTACCATATTCCTCCAGCTAGTATTTAGAGCTTAGAACAATATAACTGAGTGGGTATAATGGACAACCCTGTCTCATTCCAGGTGACTCCAGCTGACTTGCTTCAAGATTCTCTCTGTTTTGGTTTTTGTTGACTGTGTTTCTCATATATACCTTTATTATGTTAAGGTAGGTTATGTTTATCCATATATTATCTAGGACATTTATTTTTTTGATTTAATAAAGTTTTATTTTTCCAAATGTACAGCTGATTGAACCTGTTCAAGCATCTTCTCCAGCAGCTGGGGCATCTCCACCCTTTGTGTTTCGGGCGTAAATTACTTGGGCTCTGTGCTTTGAAACCAGCTTGATAAGTCCTTTACTAAATAGCTCCTGAAGGGCTGCCCTGGCCAAAGAACCGAGAATCTTGAGTCTCTCAGAGACCACGGCTGGAGTGATGAGCTTGTAGTTGGGGACCTCCTTACAGAGTTTGTCGTTTGTCGCTTTGTCAAACAGGACCAAATTGTTGAGCTTGTCCCGAACTTTGCCTTTGGACCACTTCTTTTTGGCCTTGCCTCCAGACTTATTTACTGGGTCTTTGTCTTTTTTGGCCGACTTTCCGGCATCTTTCTTCTTCTTGTCATCCTTGGGCGGCATGATGAAGCTCGGAGAGAGGCGACGACCACTGCAGCCTCCCTAAGATGTCGGAAAAAAAGGATATCTAGGACATTTATGGTGAAACCATATTAAATTTTCTCAAAGGCTTTTTCTTCATCTGTTGAAATGATCATGTGATTTCTGCATTTTAGTCCATTTACATCATTTATTATATTTATTGGCTTCCTTAACTTGAAACATCTCTGCATTTCAGGGATAAAGTCTACTTGGTCACGATGGATAACCTTTTTGGTTCATGTCTGTATTCTATTTGCAAGTATTGAGGCATTAGAGTCTATGTTTATCAGGGATATGGACCTATTGTTATCTTTTGTTGTGTCTTTGCCTTATCTTTTATATCAGAGAGACACTAGCTTCCCAGAAGGATACTGGGAGTATTTTTCCTTTTCCTTTTTTAATAGTTTAAGAAAGACTGGTTGTAGGTGTCCTTTAAAAGTCTCATAGAATTCTCCTGTGAATTCACCTAGCCCTGGACATTTTTAGCTGTAAGGATTTTTATTACTATTTTTATTTGTATTAATATATTTAATACTGTTGAAATGCCCTCATTGTTCAGAGTCTTTTTATCTTGTTGGTTTAGTCTTGGTTTAATTTTTGTGTTTTTGATTGAATCTAAGAATTCATCCATTTTCTTACACTGTTCAAATTAATGAAGTACAGATTTTTAAAAAATATTTCATCATTATATTTTGAAGTTCACTGTATCTTTTCATACCATTTCCCTGTTTATTTATGATCCTCTTAATTTGGGTTTCTCATAGATTTATTTTGGTTAGTCAGGCCAAGGGTGTATCAATCTTATTTGTTTTCCCAAAGCATGAACTCTTAGGTTTGTTGATTCTTTGAATTGTCCTTTTAATTTCTTTTTCATTAATTTCTGCTCTACATTTTATTATTTCTTGCCATTGATTGGATTTGGATTTGGTTTGTTCTTGTTTTTCCAAATTGTTGTATTGCATCATTGTAGCTGGCTTTCTTTTGGACCACCAACAAGCTCCCAAATCATGATGTGGAGACTTATTATTAGTTATGATGATCAGCCTACCTTAGGTTCATTTCTTGCTATAACTTAAATTACCTTGTTTCTCTTCTTCTATGCTTTGTCTTTTTCCCTTTCTTTCCTTCTGTATATCTTACTTTCACTGCTTCTCATGTCTGGCTAGTAGGCTGCCTGGCTTCTAGCTCCGGGCATCTCGCTGTCTTCCTCCCTTCTTCTCTCCTCCTTCTTCTCTCTTCTTCCACATACATTCTCTGTCTACCAGTCCCGCCTGTCCATTTCCTGCCTAGTTATTGGCCATTCAGCTTTTTATCAGACCAGTCTGGTAGCTTAGGGAGGCAGTGTGAAAGAAATGCAACATACATATCTTTATATGTCTAAACAATTGCAACATAAACAAATATAACACATCTTTACATAGCTAACAAAGGCAGCATAAACAAATGTAACACTTCATATTGTTAAAGTAATATTCTGCAGCATAAACAAATATATCACATCTTTGCCCAGTTAAAATACTATTCCACAACATGTCATGAAGTCTTATATTTGTGCTTTCTCTCCTTTTATTCATGTAAGTACTTGGAGCTATGAATTTACCTTCTAGTATATTTCACTGTTTTTGTTGTGGTTTGTTTTCATTTTCATTTAGTTTCAGGAATTTTCTTCCTTCTTCCTTGATTACTTCTTTGACCTATTCTTAACTCAGTAATGATCTCTTTATTCTCTAAAAGTTTGTGTGTGTTTGGGTGGAATATTCTGTAGATATATATCAGTTAAGTCCATTTGATGGAAGATACATAGACATGCTAATCTGGAAGGGGGAAATCTCAGGAGCTCACACCTCTAAAAATAGAACTGAGAACTGTTAAGAGAGGACAAATTGGTGACTTCCAGCAATGAGCCCCCTACCTGGTTACAAAATGCAGAGTGGTCAGCCTTGAAATCATTCTGTTATAGACATATCAACAATAAAACTGACTCAGAAGACTGTATTTAAAGACTTTTAAAGCTCTCTTCTTTATTTCTATGTTTCTCTCTGTACATAAGCATGACTGTTAATTTTGCCATTGCCCACATATTATTTAATCATCCCCTTTGAGGGGAGACTAGTCTCACAGCACACATCCTAACCTAACTCTTAAGTGGCTGGACTCCCCATGATCCATTGTTCTCTGTATATATCAAGTTGTGGTCCCACAGTGGTTTCCATTGGCAGTAAAGAGAAGCTTCTTTAATGAATGCTTACACTACGCTCATGTGTATATATCACACCATTTCACTGAAAATTAGGGGGTGTATTAGAGGGCTTGTCAGATGGAAAGGTAATAGGGGAATCAGCATAATTATATTTTGGTTTTAAATATAAACTATTATAAAGCAAAGACAAAATGAGGTCTTATCTGATAAAAGACTGAAAAAATACAGTCTATATCAGAATAAAGTATTTCTCCCAGAGATGTGAAGATTCTTTACATATAAGTAAACATGTAGTAAATCATGCAAGTAGATATAAACATACAATTTGCTTCACTGGGTTTATAAAAAAAACCTTTGCTAATATCCAGCATGTGTGTATGACAAAAATCCTTGGAAGTACAGTACCTTAGAGAACATAATACATCATAATAAAGGCCATAGCTTTCTACAAGGGGAAAACTTTAAAGCAATCCCATTAAAATAAAGAATGAGACAAGGCTGTTCACTATCCCTACTCCTTTCCAATATAGCGCTTAAAGCACTCACTAAAGCAATAAGGAATGAGAATAAAATTAAAAAGAAAAAAGAAGAAAAGAATTTGATTCATTTTTTTGCAAATGATACATATAATACACAAGAGATTCACAATTATTTCTAGAAAACTTCTAGAAAATGTCAACACATTGAGCAAAGTGGAAGGAAACAAACTTAGCTACTTAGATCAGTTGTCCTCATAAGTACCAATAATCAGAATGCTGAAGAAGAATTCATGAAACTCCTCCCATTCACAATAGCCTCAAAATCAATAAAAAATAAGTAGACATAAGACTAAAAGAAAAGGTAAATCATTTCTACAATGAATAATTTAACTTTGTGAAAAGAAAGATTTAAAAAGACACTGAAAAATACAGATTTTGCAGAACTATGTACTGGTTAGAATAATATTCTGAAAATGACCAACCCACTGAATGAAACTTCCAGATCAAAATTTATCATAGAATTGGTCACAGAAATATGAAACATAAACTGTAAAGTTTGAATGGAAGCCCAATAGACCCAGATACACAAGGAACCCCAAGTAAAGGACAATTCTAGAGAGATAACAATACCAGACTTTAGTCTATATTATAAAGTTATAATATTAAAACAAAAATAGTACTAGCACAAAACACTTGCACGTCAGTGGAATAAACAAAAGATGTTCCATGAGTGCACAAAACTACAGATACTTTCCAATAGTGCTAAAAATACATCCTAAATGACAGAAACCAAATTCAACAAGTCATGTGCTAGGAAAAATTAAGGCCCATCTCTGTTAGATGAAATTGGACACATCTGTGACACTCTACTATATTCAACTTCAAATAACCATGTCCTGTCATATGAAAGCTAAAACAAATATTTTTTTGTTTTTTTCCTGTTTTTTCTTTTAATTTTTTTATTTTACATACCAACCTCAGTTTCCCCTCCCTCCTCTCCTTCCATTCCCTCACTTTACCTCCCATATACCCCTCATCCACTGTTCTTCCATCTCCATTCAGAAAGGGGAAGGTCTCCCATGGGAGTCAACAAAGCGTGGCATGTCAAGTTGAGGCATGATCAAGCTTCTTCCCCTGCATCAAGGTTGAACGAGGCATCCCAGCATGGCAAATAGGTTCCAAAAAGCCAACTCATGTGCCAGGGACAGATCCTGTTCCCACTACTAGGGGCCTCACAAACAGACCAAGCTATGCAACTGTCACCCACAGGGAGAGGGTCTAGTTCGGTCCCATGCGTGCTTCCTAGTTGTTGGTTCAGAGTCCCTGAGCTCCAAGGAGCTTGAGTCAGCTGTCTCTGTAGGTTTCCCATCGTGCTTTTGAACCCCTTGCTCATATAATCTGTCCTCCCTCTCTTTAACTGGACTCCTGGAGGTCTGCCCAGTGCTTGGCTGTGGATCTCTGCATTTGCTTCCACTGGTAATTGAATGAAGGCCCTTTTATTTATTTATTTGTTTGTTTGTTTATCTATGTTTTTTTCATTTTACATACCAGCCAGAGTTCCTCCTCCCTCCCCTTCTCTCTCTCCCTCCCCAAATCCCCCCCACTTCACCCCCCATCCATTCCTCAGAGAGGGTAAGGCCTCTACTGGGGAGCCAACAAAGTCTGGCATACCAAGTTGGGGCAGAACGAAGCCCCTTCCCCCAGCACCAAGGCCAAGCAAGGTATCCCACCATAGGGAATGGGCTCTAAAAGGCCAGTTCAGGTACCAGGGATAAATCCTGGTCCCACTGCCAAGAATGAAAGCTCTGTAATGACAGTTAGGGTAGTAGTCACCTGTATGATTACAGGAGGCCAGTTCAGGAACCCTCCCCACTACTTCTAGGACTCTTCACTGGGGTCACACTTGTGGATTCCTGGGAGTTTCCCTGGTGCCAGGTTTCTCCCTAACCTCGTAATGGCCCCCTCTCTCAAGATATCTCTTTCATTATTCTCCCACCCCATCCCACTCCCAACTTGACCTTCCAGATCCGTTGTGTTCCCATACCCCCATCAACTCCCCTCAACCCTCCCTGTCCCCAGTTTACCCAGGAGATCTAATTTAATTCCCCTTTCCAGAGAAATCCATGTGTCCCTCTTAGGGTCCTCCTGGTAACCTAGCTTCTCCGGGGCTATGGCTTGCAGCCTGGTTATCCTTTGCTTTACATCTAATATCCACTTCTGAGTGAGTATATACCATGTTTGCCTTTCTGGGTCTGAGTTACCTCACTTAGGATGACTTTTTCTGTTCCATCCATTTGCCTGCAAGTGTCATGATGTCATTGTTTTTTACCACTGAGTAGTAGTCCATTGTGTAAATGTACCACATTATCTTTATTCATTCTTTGGTTGAGGGCTACCATGGTGGTTTCCAGGTTTTGTCTATTACAAATAATGCTTCTACAAACATAGTTGAGTCCTTGTGGTATGATTGGGCATCCTTTGAGTATGTGACCAAAGGTGGTATCACTGAGCCTAGAGGTACATTGATTCCCAATTTTCTGAGAAACCACCATACTGAAGACCAGATAAACAATTTAAATGGACCTATAACCCCTAAAGAAATAGAAACAGTCATTAAAAGTCTCCCAACCAAAAAAAAAATCCCAAGGCCGGATGGTTTCAGTGCAGAATTCTACCAGAATTTCAAAGAAGAGCTAATAAAAATATTCCTCAAATTGTTCCATACCATAGAAACAGAAGGAACATCGCCAAACTCTCTTTATGAGGGTACAGTTACCCTGATACCCAAACTACACAATGATATAATTAAAAAGAAAATTACAGACCAATCTCCCTCATGAATATTGATGTAAAAATACTCAAGAAAATACTGGCAGACCAAATCCAAGAAAACATCAAAGAAATTATTCACCATGATCAAGTAGGATTTATCCCAGAGTTTCGGTGATGGTTTCACATGAAAATATGTCAATGTGACCCACTATATAAGCAAACTGAAAGAAAAAAACAACATGATCATCTCATTAAATGCAGAAAAAGCCTTTAGCAAAATCCTACACCCTTTCCTGACAAAGGTCTTGGAGAGATCAGGGATACAAGGAACATACCTAAACATAATAAAAGCAATATACAGCAAGCCACCAGCCAACACTAAATTAAGTGGAGAGAAACTCAAAGTGATTCCACTAAAATCAGGAACAAGACAAGGCTGTCCACTCTCTCCATATCTATTCAATATAGTACTCAAAGTTCTATCTAGAGAAATAAGACAACAAAAAGAGATCAAGGGGATACAAATTGGAAAGGAAGAAATCATTATATGCCAATGATATGACAGTGTATAGAAGTGACCCCAAAAATTCTTCCAAGGAACAACTCCAGCTGATAAACACCTTCAGTAATGTGGCTGGATATAAGATTAACTCAAAAAATCAGTAGCCCTCCTATATAGAAATGATAAATAAGCTGAGAAAGAAATCAGAGAACCAACACCCCCTTTACAATAGCCACATGTAATGTAAAATATCTTGGGGTAACTCTAACCAAACAAGTGAAAGACCTGTATGACAAGAACTTTAAGTTTTTGAAGAAGGAAGTTGAAGAAGATATCAGAAAATGGAAAGATCTTCCTTGCTCTTGGGTAGTTAGAATTAACATAGTAAAAATGGTAATCTTAGCAAAAGCAATCTACAGATTCAATGCAATTCCTATCAAAATCCCAATACAATTCTTCACAGATCTTGAAAGAACAACACTCAACTTCACATGGAAAAGCAAAAAACAAAGATAGCTAAAACAATCCTGTATAATAAAGGAACTTCTAGAGGTATCACTATTCCTGACTTCAAGCTCTACTATAGAGCTATAGTAATAAAAATAACTTAGTATTGACATAAAAACAGACCCATGGATCAATGGAATAGAATTAAAGACCATGATATTAAACTGCACACATATGAACATCTAATTTTTGACAAAGAAGCCAAAACTGTACAATGGAAAAAAGAAAGCATCTTCAACAAATGGTGCTGGCATAACTGGATGTCAACATGTAGAAGAATGCAAATAGATCCATATCTATCACCATGCACAAAACTAAAGTCCAAATGAATCAAAGACCTCAGAATAAATCCAGTTACACTGAACCTGATAGAAGTGAAAGTGGGAAGTGGTCTTGAAAGCATTGACACAGAAGACTACTTCCTGAATCTAACACCAGTAGCACAGACACTGAGAGCAACAGTTAATAAATAGGACCTCCTGAAACTGAGGAGCTTCTGTAAGGCAAAGGACACACAGTAAGACAAAATGGTAGCCTAAAGAATGGGGAAAGGCTGGGCGGTGGTGGCGCATGCCTTTAATCCCAGCACTCGGGAGGTAGAGCCAGGCAGATCTCTGAGAGTTCGAGGCCAGCCTGGGCTACCAAGTGAGTTCCAGGAAAGGCGCAAAGCTACACAGAGAAACCCTGTCTCGAAAAACCAAAAAAAAAAAAAAAAAGAATGGGAAAAGATCTTCACTATCCCCACATTTGACAGAGGACTGATCTCCAAAATATATAAAAAACTCAAAAAACTAGACATCAAAATACCAAATAATCCTATTTAAAATTAGGGAACAGATTTAAACAGAGAATTCTCAACAGAAGAATTGCAAATGGCTGAGATACACTTACAGAATTGTTCAACATCATTAACTATCAGAGAAATGTAAATTATAATGACTCTGAGATACCATCTTATACCTGTCAGAATGGCTAAGATCAAAAATGCTAATGAAAGCCTATGTTGGATAGTATATGGAATAAGGGGAATACTCCTCCACTGCTGGTGGGAGTGCAAACTTGTATAGCCACTTTGGAAATCAGTATGGCAATTTCTCAGAAAATTGGGAATCTACAAACAAACAAATTAGAAAATTATGTGTATTCTCTCAAATTTCATTTTACAATATTCAAAACAGAGTGGTCAGATGTCTTAGTTACTTTTCTATTACTGGGATCAAAGACCATGACCAAAAGCAGCTTAGAGAGGAATTTATTTCTACTTACCATGTATCTTCCTTCCAACATCCCATGGAAGTCAGGGCAGGAACTCAATGCAAGATTCTAAACATGCTAGGAGACTGCAACTGTTCCCTGAGACAGAGCCTGCCAGCACCCAACGGGACTAAGAGGTGAGTCTTTATCCTCATACCCAAACACCCCAGGCCCCAGGGTTTGGGCCCAGGCACACAACCTTGCCCCCCCCAACACCACCATTTATTGCAGTTCCAATTTCAGGCCAGTTGGCAGGCAGACCTCCTGCACACAGGACAGACTACCACCATCCCCCATCAGACCCTGTAACCCAAGCCCCACCTCCCCCAAATTCCACCCACCCTCAGAGACTGCAACTGTTCCCTAAGACAGAGCCCGCTAGCACCTGATTAGACTAAGAGTCCCAGTTTCAGGCCAGTTGGCAGGCAGACCTCCTGCAGACAGGTCAGACTACCACCATCCACTGCACGCTAAGACTGCAGCTACTCCCTGAGACAGAGCCCCACTAGTACCAGTTCAACTAAGAGCTGCTCCCTGAGACAAAGAGTCAATCATCACCGACTAGACCAATAGCTCCCACTGGATCAAGAATATCAATCAGACAAAGAGAGGCTCCCTCAGATACAAACACCACTTGTGCCAAGTGGAGAAAGAGATGGGTAGACGCCAGTGCAAAAATACAGTACAGTCAACAACATAAAAACCAATATGCCTCCATCAGAACCTACATCAGCAAGACCTGAACATCCCAACACAAAAGAAACGGAAGACATCTACCATTAAAAATGACTTTAAGAAGATATTAGAGATCTTAAAAGAGGAAATGAAAAATTCCCTTAAAGAAATCGAGGAAAAGTCAAACAAAAAATGGGAAGAAATCATTAAATCCCTTGAAAGTGAAGAGAAAGCAATTAAACAAGTGAGGGAAACAGTTCAAGATTTCAAAACTGAAATGGAGACAATAAAGAAGACACAAACTGAGGGAATGATAGAAGTGGGAAATCTGGGAAAAAAAAAACAGGAACTACGGATGCAAGTATAACCAACAGAATGCAAGAGATGGAAGAGAGAATCTCTGGCATTGAAGATACGGTAGAGGAAACAGATTCATCAGTCAAAGAAAACACTAAAGCCAACAAAGTCATGACCCAAAATGTCCAGGAAATTTGAAACACCATGAAAAGACCAAACCTAAGAATAATAGGGATAGAAGAAGGAGAAGAATACCAACTCAAAGGCACAGAAAATATATTCAACAAGATCATAGAAGAAAACTTTCCCAACCTAAAGAAGGAAATGCCTATAAAAATACAAGAAGGTTACAGAACACCAAATAGACTGGATCCAAAAAAAAAGTCCCCTTGCCACATAATAATCAAACCACTAAACATACAGAATAAAGAAAAAATACTAAGAGCTGCAAAGGAAAAAGGCCAAGTAACATATAAAGGCAGACCCATAAGAATAACACCTGACTTCTCAATGGAGACTCTAAAAGCCAGAAGGTCCTGGACAAACGTTATGCAGATACTAAGAGACCATGGATGCCAACCCAGACTATTATATCCAGCAAAACTCTCAATCCCCATAGATGGAGTAAACAAAATATTCCATGATAAAACCAGATTTAAACAATATCTCTTCACAAATCCATCCCTACAGAAAGCACTAGAAGGAAAAATCCAACATAAGGAAGTTAGATACACCCATGAAAACACAGGCAACAGATAGTCCCACACCAACAAATACCAAAGAAGGGAAACACACAACACTACCACCAAAAAATAACAGGAATTAACAATAACTGGTCATTAATATCCATCAATATCAATGGTCTCAATTCACCTATAAAAAGACACAGGCTGACAGAATGGATACGAAAACAAGATCCATCCATTTGCTGCATACAAGAAACACACCTCAACTTCAAAGACAGACACTACCTCAGAATAAAAGGCTTGGAAAACACTTTTGAATCAAATGGATTTAAGAAGCAAGGTGGTGTAGCTATCCTAATATCTAATAAAATAGACTTCAAACTAAAATCAATCAAAAGAGATTGGGATGGACACTACATATTTATCACAGAGAAAATCCGACAAGATGAAGTCTCAATTCTGAATATTTATGCCCCAAATACAAGGGCACCAACATTCGTAAAAAAAAAAAAAAAAAAAAAAAAAAAAAAAAAAAGTTACTAAAGCTTAAATCTCAAATCAAACCCCATACACTAGTAATGGGAGACTTCAACATCCCACTCTCACCAATGGACAGGTCTGCCAGACAGAAACTTAACAGAGAAATAAGGGAAATAACAGACATAATGACTCAAATAGACTTAATAGATATCTACAGAATATCCCACTCTAACACAAAAGAATATGCCTTCTTTTCAGCACCCCATGGAACCTTCTCCAAAATCGACTACATGCTTGGTCACAAAGCAAATCTCAACAGATACAAAAAAATTGAAATAACCTCCTGTATCTTATCAGACCACAATGGCTTAAAGTTAGATTTTAACCAAAAAAAAATTACAGAAAGCCTACAATCTCATGGAAACTGCCCAATTGAATCACCAATGGGTCAAGGAAGAAATAAAGAAAGAAATTGAAGACTTCCTAGAATGCAATGGAAACAAATGTACAACATACCCAAACTTATGGGACACCATGAAGGCAGTGCTAAGAGGAAAATTCATAGCTCTAAATGCCCACATAAAGAAGTTGGAGAAATCTCACACTAGTGACTTAACAGCACAACTGAAAGCTCTAGAACAAGAAGAAGCAAACTCATGCAGGAGAAGCAGATGCCAGGAAATAATCAAATTGAGGGCTGAAATCAATAAAATAGAAACCAAGAGAACAATACAAAGAATCAATGAAACAAAGAATTAGTTCTTTGAGAAAATCAACAAGATAGATAAGCCCTTATCCAAATTAACCAAAAAGCAGAGAGAGAGAGCATCCAAATTAACAAAATCAGAAATGAAAAGGGAGATATAACAACAGACAATGAAGAAATCCAGGGAATTATCACGTCATACTTCAAAAACCTGTACTCTACAAAACTGGAAAATCTGAAAGAAATGGACGATTTCCTGGATAGGTACCCCAATACCAACGTTAAATCAAGACCAGATAAACTATTTAAATGGACCAATAACCGCTAAGCAAATAGAAACGGTCATTAAAAGTCTCCAAACCAAAAAAAGCCCAGGACCAGATGGTTTCAGCACAGAACCCTACCAGATCTTCAAAGAAGAGCTAATTCCAATACTCTTCAAATTGTTCCACACAATAGAAACAAAAGGAACATTACCAAACTCTTTTTATGAGGCTACAGTTATCCTGATACCCAAACCACACAAAGATGCAACACAGAAAGAGAATTACAGACCAATCTCCCTCATGAACATTGATGCAAAAATATTCAATAAGATACTAGCTAATGAATCCAGAAACACATCAAAAAAATTATCCACCATGACCAAGTAGGCTTCATCCCAGGGATGCAAGGATAGTTCAACATACAAAAATCTGTCGATGTAATACACCATGTAAACAAACTGAAAGGAAAAGCCCACATGATCATCTCATTGGATGCTGAAAAAGCCTTTGACAAAATCCAACACCCCTTCATGACAAAGGTTCTAGAGAGATCAGGAATACAAGGAACATACCTAAACATAACAAAGGCAATTTACAGCAAGCCAACAGCCAACATCAAATTAAATGGAGATAAACTCAATGTGATTCCAATAAAATCAGGAGCATGACAAGGTTGTCCACTCTCCCCATACTTATTCAATATAGTACTTGAAGTTCTAGCTAGAGCAATAAGACAACAAAAAGAGATCAAGGGGATACAAATTGGAAAGGAAGATGTCAAACTTTCACTATTTGAAGATGATATGATAGTATACATAAGTGACCCCAAAAATTCTACCAGGGAACTCCTACAACTGATAAACTCCTTCAGTAAGGTGGCAGGATACAAGATTAACTCAAAAAATAGTAGCCCTCCTATATACAAATGATAAATGGGCTGAGAAAGAAATCAGAGAAACATCACCCTTTACAATAACCACAAATAATATAAACTACCTTGGGGTAACTCTAACTAAGCAAGTGAAAGACCTGTATGATAAGAACTTTAAGTCTCTGAAGAAAGAAATTGAAGAAGATATCAGAAAATGGAAAGATCTATATTGGTGAAATTATTAAGGCCACTCCACGTAGTTAAAAGGAAGATTTATTTAGTGGGTAACTTACAAATGAAGGGATAGGTAGGTCGCGGCATCTGGGGAAGGTGTATTGCAGTCCAGCGGTGTTCTCTGGAGCTCTACTCTGTCCACCTTCACCATCTCAGGTCCCGGAACAGAGAGCGCTTGCCCATGGAGATCTTGGGTCTCCAGGGGCCTTCCTTGTCCCTGCCTTGTAGGCCTGACAGTTGCCGAAGTTTCAATGGGGTTTAGAACTTCCAGATCAAAGCTGGAATGACTACCCACTATATCTCCCCCTTTTTGTCTAAATAAGAAGGTTCTAACCTAATACAAGACTATATACAAAGGAATGGTTATCAAATATTGTCCAGGAATAATGAGGAATAATGACCTAGATAAGATGGAACTACAACCAATGCAAACAATATCAAGCAAGAAACACATACTAAAATCCAGAGAAGTATAGAGCATAGGTAAATGGCATGTTACAAAGACCATTCCAAAAGGTGTCCTATCCTAAAGAACCTGAATCTAATATTTAATATGTTCTATCTAAGATATATACTAAATTGTAACTATAACTGCTAGTCTTCAATCCCATCAAAGACCTGAGAAGGAATATAATGGTACCTGAGAAATGGTAGATGGATGCAAGCAACTTTCGGGAATCTTGCAAGAGTAGACCAAGATAGCTGGCAGCCTGGACAGTCACCTAATGTTTCTCAGCATTGTTGGTGCATTCAAATTGGCTACAGGCCTAGAGTATCTGACAGACCATTTTCAGAAGCAGGAATTCTGAAAGACCATCTTACCCTGTCTTGGCAGAGTACAGTGGTCGCTTTCCTTGAGTCCCGCTTGTCCAGAAAGGACAGCATTGCTTTCATACTGTCAGCATTCGAGGCAAGGGCAGTTCTTTGCCCAGTAGGCCATTTTGTGCCAAGAAGACAAACTTCCAAATGGAAATGTCTTAGAAGCCCAACATTCTCTCAGGATCAAATTGGTGCAGCCAGGAGCAATTGTGTCTCATGTCAACAGAATTCTAAGTTATTTAAATCTAGGTCTATGAAGTGTTTGAACCTGTCCATCTGACCTATGTATCTGTAAATCTGGATAACCTAACTAATGTAACTATAGAGATGACAAGCATAGGTGACTATAAATCTATAAGTCTTATCTACCAAAATAACCTAAGGACTAAGGCTTCATGTAAACAAGGTAAACAGTCTATAAGCAAATGTTTGGTAAAGAACGATGACTTCAAAATTGTGACAATACACAAGATATTTATAACAGAGGTAGGAATACATAGTGCAATATGCAATATGACAATAATCTTAAATATATATCAATATACCGAATATCCTAAACAGAGGTAGAACATACATAAAGTATGACAGATACAAATTTACATTTGCATCAATATACAAATATTTCAAAGAAGAGTAGAAATATATGTATATTATAACAAATATAGTTCTGTACTTGTATCAATATACAAATTATCTTAAACAGGAATATAAAAATAGTTTACATTTGTATCAACATATAAGAATCCATAACAGTGCAAATTACAGTGCAAATTATCTAAGGCTGCTATTTTACTAAATTTGTTTACTAGTATATACAATAATCTACCATAATATCTTATACCTATCCATTCCATTTCTTCTTTTCCCTTTTTTTTAGGAGAATACTGAGTCTAATATTTTCTTCCACCCCCAACCCTATAACCATCATCCATAACCCTGAGAAATATGAAACCTAACGGAGAAAGGGCGTCGTTTTCTTAGAATTGCTTCTTGCTGTTTAGGGGGTGATGTTATCTCTGTTGGGTACTGTGAGAAAGCTCGGATAGTTAAATCTCAGTTAGACTAACTGTAGGTTCTGTAGCAAGTCTGTAGCAAGAGTAATGGGTAAGATTGTCTGAAATTCTGGCAAGAAGTGTAGTATGATGATGATTACCATGGCATCATTCTGGATTGGGTAGAGTTGTTGTTGTTGGGGCCCCATCTTCCTTCTGGAGACTTCAGAGATTGCTATTGGAAAAAAATTTATTTGTTATCAAAATGGAAGGTTTGGATTTAAAGAGGACATAGCATATTAGAAAGGATTCTGAGAAATCAAGAGTAAGCATGGAGAAAATTAGAATCTTGAAGACAATGGTCCCCTTTTATTGGTTTCCTTCTGTCCCACATCAGAGGGCTCTTCTGATACGGGACTGACGAATCTCTCAACTTTTTCTTTTAGCAATATGCTTGGGTTTAGAGAAGGAGTGAGCCAATTCCATCTCCAAAGCCAGCTTGGCTTATAATTGAATTGGAACCACAACTTTACTAGGTTGATAGAGAGATAGATGTTGGACAGTGAGATTTTTACCGTGTGTAGATTGGTATCAATAGATTTTTTTCTTTCTGCTGTAAACATCTGGATATACAAGGCCTTATGATTTTTGGAAGATGGGTATTTCCATTATCCTGGAAAGACAAAAATGGACAAAAAAAAACCCTACCCCAACCTTTGATTGTTAAATTTTTCTCACAACTTGTAGAGCTGTCACATTGGTGGATGATCTTTTACTTCTCCCCATCAAGGGGTTTCTCCTGTTCGAATCGAATTTTTATTAATTTTGTTGGTATCCTTAGCTTTTCTTCTCCTGCAGAAACAAAGACAAAACCCCTTCCCCAATGTAGAACATATCCAGATTTCCATTCTGAGGTCAGCACATCCTTGAAATAAACTGGTTGGTTTAGCTCAGGAGTTTTGTCTGTTGTCCAATGTCTCTCCGCAGCTGTTGTTCCTTTCTCATCAGCATTGAGAAAATTCAAGGTTAATAAAGCACTATGCAATCTATTTCTAGGAGTCATTGTTACCTGTTGCTGTTTATTTAGCATATCCTTTAAAGTTCGATTGGATCTTTCTATGACTGCTTGGCTGTGGGATTGTGTGGTATACTTGTAACATGCTTTATATTGTAATAAGCAAAGAATTGTCTCATTTTATTGGAGACATATTCTGGGGCATTGTCTGTCTTAATTTGTACAGGTATTCCCATGATGGCTATAACTTCTAATAGGTGTGTAATCACAGAATCAGCCTTTTCAGAACTCATAGGCGTTGCCCAATTGAAATCCCGAATAGGTGTCAATGGTATGATGTATATACTTTAATCTTCCAAATTCTGCAAAATGAAACACATTCATCTGCCAAATTTCATTTCTTTGCACACCTTTTGGATTGCTCCCTGCAGGTAATGGAGTTTGGTTATAGATGGAACAAGTAGGACATTTTTTTACAATATCCTTAGCCTGTTGCCAAGTGATGGATAAATCCTTCTTCAAACCTTTGCTATTTACATGGTATTTCTTATGATATTCTGAGGCTTCTAGCACATTACCTATTAGTAACTGATCAATCTCATCATTACCTTGTGCTAGAGGTCCTGGCAGACCTGTATGGGATCTGATATGTGTTATAAATATAGGATGTTCCCTTTTTCTGATGATTTCCTGCAATTGTATGAATAATGAAGTTAATTCTGTATTATCAGGAATAAATTCAGCAGTTTCAATATGTAAAACAACTCTCTCTCTGCATATTGAGAGTCAGTGACTATATTGAGGGGTTCTGTGAAGTCCATCAGTACCATAAGAATGGCATACAGAAAAAAATCATTCCAAGCATAAATTAACAGGGTACTTTCAGTTGGAATAAAAGACTGGTTAATGAAAATCAGAAGACAGAGAAAGATGGATCCTACTTTTAGTAGGATGACAGAGACAGTTTATTTTTAGTAAATGGCTGTCCTGAAGAAGAACAAATTGCCAAAGGAGATCCTGAGATCAGGGTAAAGTAGAAGAAACAAGGTGTGAAGGCTCCTGAAGACCTCCAGTAAAATAGCTGAGAAGTGCCTGCTACACTTTCCTTCAACAAACAGAATCAAAACAGAGAATAAAAAAACAGTGGCCAAACTTAAGAGCTGCACTCAAGTACAGTTGGATATCCTGGAGACACTAAATTACCCAAACATGCAACTGGCCTTGTAAAGCAATGCATAAAGCAACCTGTGTGGATTATTGCCATCAAACTCTTGGCCACATTTCATCTCTAGGAGGAAGCAGCTGGGCCCTAGGGAGGTAAAGGGTTTTTGTTCTAGTCTGTATCACTGTGAGACTTGTTCACTACTCCAGTACTGACAGTAATATGTGTCAGCATCTTCAACCTCAATGCTGCTGATTGTGAGAGAGTAAGAGGTCCCAGTCCCACTTCCACTGAAGTGAGCTGGCACTCCAGAAGCCAGGCTGGATCTTCTATAAATCAGGAGTTTGGGAGAGGCTCCTGGCTTCTGATGGTACCAGTCCAAGTAACTGGAGCTCATTCTTGAGCTGGCACTACAGGTCATAGTGACTTTCTCCCCTTGAGATGCAGCCATGGATGTTGGAAACTAGGTGAGCACAATTTCTGCACTGGATCAAGAGAAAGCAATAAAAAGAAAGAGATGCTAGTAGTGATAGAAATACAAAAATAATTTCATATCACCCGATATTCAGAAGAAACAAAGTGAAAAAATTTAACTTGGACTCAAGCTTCCCCAGGGAAAAGGATTGTGATTTCTGAGCTCAAATCCCCTCCCCATCCTACCTGTGACACAGATTAGAAGGAAGCTGAAAATCTACACCTGAAAATCCATTGTGATTTCTAATCTCAGCTTTGGGTTCATTACTGCTCTTCTCATAAGTACATCTCTTTAAAACAACCATGAGCCGTTTGTGGTTTCTGAGGATGAAGTATGCAAATATCAAGATATAGTCTAGGCAGTTTTTGGTTTATAAAACCCTGTGGTCCTTTCTCCATGGAAAACCTGGTCAATTCAGGAAAATATCTACTTATCTGTATACTAATGTCTACATTGATAAGAAAGAAAATATCATTTTTTCTTTTTCTCATTCATGGTGTATACCTCTAACCTCAAGTTTTGCCCAATATCTCTGTGAAGATGGGTTTAATTTGATCCACTCAGCAAGGCATATTCTACTTAGTGATTTCATGTATATTTGTATGGTAAAGCCCTGTTCAGAATGCCTGGTTATAACATTCTCAGAGAAGTTTTAGAAGCCTTATCTGCTTCCTGTTTTACTGGAAGCTGCTCAGCAGAGACATAACTCAGCCATTCCTGTCTAATCAGATGATAATGTGCACAATACACCTAGAAAACCAACATCTAAGTGTGTGGTCTGGAACCTAGGTGTACTCAGTGACATTTCTGTAATAGTCAAGCACCTTCTCCATCCTCAAGAGAATAGAAAAAAATCTCCCAGTGAAATGAATGGAAACACAGGAACCAATTTTGTAGCAATGATCATTTTTTTCAGGACTCTACCACATGTTTGATTTAAGAGAAGCCTGGACTGGAGGTTCATGGAGATGCACTCATCTGAATAACCACCATTCTCAATATGCACCATGCTCTGTTTCTCTATAACTCATGTCATATTATTATCTGAGAAAATGTGAGAACACTTTCAAATAAATTTCATTTTAATTATTAAAAAAAGAATGGCATACAGTTCTGCCTTTTGTACAGAGCTGTATGGACTTTGTACCACTTTACTTAAGTCTCCTGATTTATATCCTGCTTTCCCTGATTTATTTGCATCAGTATAGAATGTGAGGACTCCAGAAATTGGCTTTTGTCGTACAATGTGAGGAAGGACCCATTCAGTCTTCTTTATGAATTCTATTCTCTTGCTTTTGGGATAGTGGCTGTTAATCTCTCCCAAAAAGTTACTGCAGGCTCTCTGCCAGTATTCATTATCTTTCCATAGTGATGAAATTTTCTCATTAGTTAAAGGTACTACAATTTCTGCTGGGTCCATTCCTGTCAACTGGCAAAGTCTTAATTTACCTTTTTGAATCAAATCAGAGATCTTTTCTATATAAGTTTTTAATTTCTTATTTGGTTTACATGGTAGAAATATCCATTCCAATATAATATCTTCCCTCTGCATCAAAATACCTGTTGGGGAATGTCTGGAGGGGAATATGACAAGAATGCATTTAAGTTCTGGATCCACACGATCCACATGTGCTTCTCAAACTGTCTTTTCTACTAGAGCCAATTCCTTCTCAGCTTCGGCTGATAATTCTCTTGGACTATTTAATTCTTTGTCCCCTTCTAGAGTATTAGCCAAATTTTGTAGTCCATATTTGGGTATTCCCATGATACCCAGTAAGTTGGAAATGCTTCCTAATAACTTTTGAAAATCATTAAGAGTCTTCAATCGATCTCTCCTTAGTTGTACCTTTTGGGGTCTAATTTTTTGTAGCTCTATCTTATATCCTAAGTAATTCATAGAATCTCCTCTTTGTATTTTTTCAGGAGCAATTTGCAGTCCCCAGCGAGGCAAAACTTTTTTTACTTCTTCAAACATGCTTTCTAATGTATCTAACTTTGGATCAGTTAATAGGATATCATCGATATAGTGATAAATTATGGATTGTGGAAACTTTACACTAATTATCTCCAATGGTTTCTGCACAAAGTAGGGCTGTTTAACATTCCCTGTGGGAGGACCTTCCATTGATATCTCTTGACTGGCTGAGAATTGTTATAATTAGGTACTGTGAAGGCAAATTTTTCTCTATCATTTTCTTGTAAGGGTATGGTAAAGAAACAGTCTTTTAAGTCAATAACTATTATAGGCCATTCTTTGGGTAGCAGAGAGGGCAAGGGCATCCCAGTCTGTAGGGAGCCCATTGGCTGAACTACTTTATTAATAGCTCTCAGATCTGTCAGCATTCTCCAACTACCAGATGTTTTTTAATAACAAATACAGGAGAATTCCAAGGGCTGGTAGATTCTTCAATGTGTTGAGCATTTAACTGCTCTTGAACCAGCTGTTCTAAAGCTTGTAGTTTCTCTTTTGTCAAAGGCCATTGTCCAACCCAGACAGGTTTATTAGTTAGCCATTTTAAAGGTAAGGAAGTTGGTACTTCTGAGAGTTCAGCAGCAGTTGTGCTCTGTTTGTATACAGTCTGGATGGTTGGTGACTGTTTTTTATAGCATGTTATGATATTATTCCTAGAAACATGCATTGGTCTGTATTCCTTTTCTGAGAGTGTGGGAATTTTAATCTGGGTATTCCACTGTTGTAACAGATCTCGGCCCCAAAGATTTACTGCTACATTTGCTACATATGGCTTCAGCCTTCCTCTCTGTCCTTCTGGCCCTATGCATTCAACCCATCTTGAACTCTGTTTTATCTGAGATAGGGTGCCAATCTCTAAAAGTTGGACATCTACCTGTTGAAGAGGCCAATTTGGATGCCATGATTTTGGTGTAATTATAGTCACATCTGCACCTGTGTCTACCAGGCCCTCCAGAACCAGGCCATTAATTCGAATTCTAAGCTTTGGTCTTTGTTCATTTATGGAAGTCTGCCAAAATATTTGTTTTATAGTGTTCTTTGTAAACTGTGATCCATCTATCAGAGCTGTTTTATCATCCATTGCAGTATTGGTTTTTACATTAGGCATTGGTTTATTCAGTTGTCTTGGAGAGGAATTTCTTCCAGAGTGGCTGGGAATGTTCATACTACGTTTGATTTGGGGG
>CABHPQ010123982.1:0-10796 GCA_902168405.1 Peromyscus aztecus
TTATGGACTAGGTTTCCCTCGTTCCGTACAAAGCAACAAAATTGATCGCCATGTTCGGGAAAGGATGAGGCCCTGACTCTTTGTTCCCAAGTCTTTGTTTAATTTCTGTAGTCCCTAGCTTCTCGTAAAGGTAGAGTAGTGCTTACTATTTTAACACACCTGGGGGGAAAAATGTGTATTTATTTATGAGGGGGCACACTTGCCAAGCGCATGTGTGAAGGTCAGAGTCCATTCTCTTTCCGTACTTAACAGGCTTGCGCTTGCACGGCGAGCATTTTTAACCACTTAGCCTCTTGCTGGTTCTAATACAATTTTTAAAATGTTAATTGTGTTTTATTACTCTGTGTGTGTGTGTGTGTGTGTGTGTGTATGACTGGTGTGTGATATGTGTTTGGCACATGGAGGTCAGAAGAAAGATTATGAAGTCCCTTCTCTCCTTCCATGTTGGTGTGGCTTCCGGGGATCCAATTTGGTTAATAGAATTTTGAGGAATAAACGAGACTGTCAGTTAAACATAGGCAACAAATATTTTTTTGAAGAACTTACTAGCAGCTGCTGGAGGAGTGAATGAGTCTCCTCAGAGAGCTTGTATTCCAAAGTAGAAGAGGGAATTAGTATATAATATAGTATCAGATAATGTCATATCGTGTAGGATAAAAAGATAAAATAGGGCGTCGGGCATAATGGCACCTGCCCGCAGTCCTGCACGGGAGAGACTGGGGGAAGAGGTGCTCCAGGCTAGACTGGGTTACGCAGTATGGCACAGTGAGTGGACTTACACGGAGGGAAAGCCTTCCTGCCGCCCGGCTGGTGTGACTAGCCAACAAGGTGGGCCTCTGGGAAAGCGGTACTGAATACATACTGATGTACAACCACGCACATATGCGTGTGTACACAAATATACACAAAATAAATAAATGTTAAAAATAATAGCATTTACTGGATTGCTTAGTTTCAGTTCTTTCCCCCGGCTCTATCCCTTCAACCTAACCCCTCTTTGTCTTGGAAGACTGATCCAGTGTTACACTACTGTGTTCATCTGGTTCTGTTGTCGTGACAATACCTGGACGGAGGGCTTGACACCAGTGCTAGAGTCCTTGACTAAGGTGCATCCTGTCCCTTTCCCAAAAATAATATCTGAGACTGGGTAATTTATGAAGGCAAGAGGTTTATTTGCGTCTTCGTGATGGCTGGCATCTAGGTGGAAGAGCTGGCGCATACAGAGAGGGATGTCACATGGCGGGGGTGGAGGGGGCTAGAAGTCAGGTGTGGTGGTTTAAAAGAGAATGACTCCCATGGGCTCATATGGTTGAATACTTGATCCATAGTTGGTGGAACTATTGGGTAAGGGTTAAAGAGGTGTGGCCTTGTTGTCATTGGATCTGGGCTTTGAGGTTTCAGAAGCCCACATCATTCTACTTAGTTCTCTGTCTCTGTCTCTCTGTCTCTCTGCCTTTAACTTTTGGATCAGAATGCCAGGGTGTAAACTCTTAGCTACTGCTCCCATGCCGTGCCTGGCTGCTGCCATGTTCACTGCTGGGAAGGATATGGACTGACCTTCTGAAACTGTAAGCAATGAAATGTTTGGTCGTGGCATCTCCTCACAGCAATAGAACAGTAACTACCATACCAAGGTTAGGTCAGGCTTTTTATTTTTTTATTTTAATGGTTTTGTTTTATGGG
Source organism: Peromyscus aztecus (assembly GCA_902168405.1). Taxonomy (NCBI): domain Eukaryota; kingdom Metazoa; phylum Chordata; class Mammalia; order Rodentia; family Cricetidae; genus Peromyscus; species Peromyscus aztecus. The sequence goes on from CABHPQ010123982.1 coordinate 1,684, forward strand.
TGTGCTCATGTATATATGAATGTTGCCTGTACAGGCCAAAGGACAACCTCAGATGTCATTCCTCTGAAGCCATATACCCTATTTTGGTTCTGTGTAGGCAGAAGTTCCCGTCCTGCCGGCAACTCCCAAATACCCAGCAGCCACTTCCCAAATGACCACATAGGGGCTTACATTAATTATAAGTGCTCAGTCAGTAGCTCAGGCTTATTACTAACTAACTCTTACACTTAAATTAACCCATAATTCTTATCTATGTTTAGCCACATGGCTTGGTGCCTTTTCTCAGTATGATATTCTCATCTTGCTTCCTCTGCATCTGGCTGGTGACTCCTGACTCCACCCCTCCTCTTGCCAGAATTGTTAGTTTGGTCGCCCAACCTATACTTCCTGCCTGGCTACTGGCCAATCAGCACTTTATTAAACCAATTCAAATGACAAATCTTTACAGTGTACAAGAGGATTATTCCACAGCAGTTCTATGTTTTCCGTTTTTAATTATTTTATTTTATGTGTGGATGCTTTGTCTGTGCACCACCTATGTGCCATGCCTTTAGAGGCCAAAAGAAGGCTTTGGATCCCCTGGAACTGGAGTTACAAACAGTTGTGAACTGCCATGTGGGTTCTGGGAATTGAACCCAGGTCCTTTGGAAGAGCAGCCAGTGCTCATAACCTCTGAGCCACCTCTCCAGCCTTTGTTTTTGTTTTTGTTTTGTTTTGTTTTGTTTTTAAATAAGTTCTCTCACTGACCTGGAGTTTTCCAAAGAGGAGAGGCTGTCCAGTGAGCCCCAGGAATCCACCTGTACCTACTTCCTCAGCACAGGGATTATAAAAGCTACCATGCCTGGCTTAAAAAAAAAAAACAAAACCAAAAATGTGAATTTTGGGAATGTAACTCTGTTCCTCAAACACTTGTGCACTAAACACTTTTATTAATGGACCTGTCTCCCCTTTGGACATGTGTGGCTAAGGATGACCTGGAACTCTTGATTCTCCCACCACTGTCTCTAAGTGCTGGGATTTCAGGCATGAACCACCACACACTCAGTTTGTATTGTGCTGGATTGAGCTCAGAATTTCTTGCATACTTCTCGTCAAGCACTCTAAACAGCTGAGCCAACATTCCTAGCCCAGTAGCCTACTCTTGGAAAGAATAGGTTGGATTGTGTGAGGTATAACCTACTCTAAATCTCCAGTGTTTGGGGAGGTGGAGGCAGATGGATTAGGTGTTCAGGACTCTGGTTGTTTGGTTGGTTATTTTTTAGGTGAGCCAGTGAGATGGCTGAGCAGGGAAGGGTGCTTGCTGCCAACCCTGAAAACTTGAGTTCAACCCCCTTTACCTACATGGTGGGAGAAGAAAATCAACTCCTGAAAGTTGTCATGTGACTTCTAAAGGCTTGCCATGGCACATAGACATATGTACACACTCACAAACACAAAATAAAAAACATTTAAATGTCAGCGGTCACAGTTCCTATCTGGAGTAATTGTGACAATGGGTGCATGAAGTCTGAACACGGGCTGGGCATGGTGGCACACCCCTGTAATCCCAGCACTCAGGAGGCAAGAGGCAGGCAGATCTCTGTGAGTTCAAGGCCAGCCTGTTCTACAGAGAGAGTTCCAGGACAGCCAGAGCTACATGGTGAGACCTTGTCTACAAGTAAAAATGGTTAGGATGAGGGTTCAGTCCTAACTGCAAAGAGAGAACACAGCACACGTGGCTAGCGTGAGTGAGGCTCTGGTTTGGTCCTCGGGGGAAATGGAAATGGCTGGGAATGGTGGCAGACCTGCAGTCACAACCCTAAGGAGGCTTTGGGAGGAGGATTGCAGGGTTAAGGCCAGCCTGAATGATGTGGGAAGATGCCTATAACAAAACAACCCTCGAGAGTCTGTGGGATTCTCTGAGGAAGCCTGCATGCAAATTCTTGCTGATATGAGACTATAAAGGTCCTTTGCCTCAAGTGTAAACTCTAAAGGGCCCTCTCTCTCTCTCTCTCTCTCTCTCTCTCTCTCACTCTGTAGACCAAGCTGTCCTCAAACTCGGAGATCTGCCTGCCTCTGCCTCCTTCATGCTGGGGTTAAAGGTGAGTACCACCACCTGGCTAGGATATCTGTTTTTGAAAGTATCCCTTAAAATGGGTTGAAGGGGGATGCTGGAGAATTGGTTCAGCAGTCAAGAGTACTTGCTGGGTCTTGAAGAGGATCTGGTTTTGATTCCTAGCACCTACATGGTGCACCAGGGAATCTGAAGAATGGGGGGATCTGAAGCCCTCTTCTGACTTCCATGGTACTGGTCACGCACATGGTGCACATATACACACTTAAAATGATAAGATAAGTAAATCTAAAACAAACTCTTTTTAAATGAAAATAAAATTGGATTGAAGAGAGATGATCCTTACGGACTCCCTGCTCTTGCAGAGGACTGAAATTCAGTTTCTGCACTCATATCAATTGCAGGGGATCTGATACCCTGTTTTCATCTCAACGTAGACTGTACTCACATGTACAGACACATGCACACATATACACATAATGCTGAGGTGATTGCAGGCTTCTAATCCCAGCACTCAGTAGGCAGAAGCAGGTGGATCTCTGTGAGTTTAAGGCTAGCCTGGTCTAGATAGAAAGTTCCAGACTATATGAGGCTACATAGTGAGAACTCGTCTCAAAAAATAAAACAGCTGAAGGTCATTTGTTTCTGTAGTTCCAGAGATCAGGCTTTGAGCGTTACTTGGGCTAGACAAGAGCTCTACCCCTGAGCTACATCCCTAACCCTGGTGGAGGTTTGGGTTACAGCTGGGTGACTGTTCAACTTCTCTGCCTAATCCTGCTTCCATGTTCACCAATATGAATAGGAAGGGCATTCCCACAGACATCTTACATTCAGATCTTGATTTCAGAGACTAGTTCACAGGAAACCCAACATGATACTATTTAGTTTTAGGAATGACCCAAAAAAAACAGACTCTAAAATTAGTTGTTTGTTTGTTTGTTTTGTTGGTTGGTTCTGTTTTGTTTTGAGGTGGGTCTCATGTAGCACAAGCTAGCCTCATACGCATTATATCAGTGGTTCTCAACCTGTGGGTCATGACCCCCTTAGGGGTCCTATATCAGATATCCTGCATATCAGATATTTACATTATTCTTCATAACAGCAGCAAAATTACAGTTATAAAGTAGCAAGGAAATAATTTTATAGTTGGGGATCACCACAACATGAGGAACTGTATCAAAGGGTCTCAGCAGTAGGAAGGTTGAGAACCACTGCATTAGGTAGTGAAGCTGTCCATTATCCCGGACTTCCTGCCCCCATCTATCAAGTGCTGGGATTTCAAGGCCTGAGCTACCACAGAGGCTTACAATGAGGTGTTTAGATCTGGCCATTTGCTGTCTAGCTGGCAGCGGTGATGAAGCACAAATAGCCTCTACTGAGCTCCTGGACAAAGACTCGAAAGGTTGGATGTGACTAATCACTAATTAAAGCGTTAAGTGGAAAAGCTGGAGGGCATCCTTGGCAGCATGTGAATAGAGTCTCTTTTCCTGAACTGGAGACCAGAAAAGGCTGATGATCAGGTCCAGGACTTGAGTAGCATGGCTTGGAATGGGGAAATTTCAGCTTCGGCCTATCAGTTACACAAAATTGCCCTGATTGGGAAGGATTGTCATCCTGGAAAAGGACATGAACAACTAAGGCCCCAAATCCTCTGGACCAATTGAAGTGGGCTAATCTTCTTTGTGAAAAATCTTGAGTTTTCCTCCTTTGGGTGAAGATGCAGAAACCTCTGCCTCATAAGACAAGTGTCAGAAACTTCCCGTACTTTCCCTCCTGGGCACCAGACCAACAACTGGGATTAAATTATTCAGTAGTTAGCTAAGAAAGTCCTATGTGTACTTGTGAAGAGGAAAAGGACAATTCAAAGAAGATAAGAGATCTGGCCAGTGTGTACTATTATGCTGTAGTAAGCCGGACATGAAGGACTGAGGGGTGGGACAAGAAGGGGTTAAAACGCCACTTAAAACATTTTACATTTATAGCTAGAAGCTCAGAGGGGAATAACATTTTACAGCGGTGGCTGTCAATAATAAGTGTGTTTTAACGGCTTGCACAGGAGCTGCCTAGTGCCTCGGTAGCAATAAATATAAGAGCCCTTGGCGATGTAGGGAGTTTATGGCCAGTCGGGATACAAGAGAGCTCAAAAGCCAAAAAGCCAAAACACGACTTGAGAAACGGGATACAAGAGAGCTCAAAAGCCAAAACACGATTTGAGAAATGGCTCAGTAGTCATGCTCACCAGAAGAGGGCGCCAGATCTCACTACAAGTAGTTGTGAGCCACCTTGTGGTTGCTGGGAATTGGACTTAAGACCTCTGGAAGAGCAGCCAATGCTCTTAACCACTGAACCATCTCTCCAGCACTTGCTTTTTTGTTGTTGTTGTTATTTTCCAGACAGGGTTTCTCTGTGTAGACCTGGCTATCCTGAGATTCACTCTGTAGACTAGCCAGGTCTTGAACTCAGAGATCCACCTGCCCCTGGCTCTGCCTCTTGAGTTCTAGGATTAAAAGTATGATCCAGCTGGGCAGTGGTAGCACACACCCCAACACATAGTTAAAAATTAAATCTTAAGCCAGGCAAAGGTGGCAAGCCTTTAATCCCAGCATCAGGAGGCAGAGGCAGACAGCTCTCTAAATTCAAGGACAGCATGGTCTACAGAGTGAGTTTCAGGATAGCCAGGGCTACACAGAGAAACCCCATCTCTGAAAAAAGGCTACCTAGCAGGGGGGACCCTAGGATGACTGTGGCTTATAATAAGTTTTGGTTTTGCCCAATCACTGGGCATACTTCAGTGAAACATTTCACTATTAGCATAAGAATTGTACCATTTCAAGCTGATGAAAGAAAATGCTGGCTGTACTTTCAGGAGGGGAGGCTAAAATCTTTTAAATTATGGATTAGCCTATAGAAAAACGTCTGCCGTAAATCAAACAGTGAAGGGGAAGATGAATAGGAATCCCACTTACACAACTTAAGTAAAACATAGCTCTCTGAACAGGTTTCTTCTGTATCCCAGAATCTAATCAATATTTATATGTATAATTCAGTTATTATGGCTTAAAAAGGGCTTATTGGGAAATGTTAGCGTTTTTACTATTTTCTACAGAGAAAATATTTTCCAGTTTCAAATAACTCTGGACTTTGGAATTATAACCCGTTTTTATGCTAAAAAAATTTTTTTAGTGGAAAATGCTGAAGGACCACTGAACTCGATGTTGTATTCACATATCTATATCTGCATAAAATAATGAGTATAAATGTTTGTTTAAAAAGGTGAAGTGCAAATGTGAATTTAACAAGAAGTTGTAAAGTTTCAAAACTGTACTCAAACTCCTTTGTTACAAATAAATATTTATGCTTCATATATATATATACACACATACACACACACACACACACACACACACACACACACACACACATATAAATGGCTTTGGCAGGCTGGAGAGATGGCTCAGAGGTTAAGAACACCGACTGCTCTTCCAGAGGTCCTGAGTTCAATTCCCAGCACCCACATGGTGGCTCACAACCATCTGTAATGAGATTTGGCACCCTCTTCTGTGTACATAATAAATAAATAAATCTTTAAAAAATAAAAAATAAATGGCTTTGGCACCCCAAGGGGGGGAAAAATGAAAAGCTGGCAGGAAACAAGCCAAGCTAAGGCCAGGCATTCATAAGAAAGAATAAGCCTCTGTGCATGATTTATTTGGGAGCTGGGTGGCAGGCCCCCCAAAGACCAAAAACAAACAACAAATTTCTGGATCTTATATCATTCTATTTACAACTAAAGTCAATCTTTGTAAAAAAAATAAGTGAAGGCTTCTTTTGGGACTTGTGTAATTTTAGTAAATGACTCAGACCTCTTTGCTGATTCTTCAACCCTGCCCCAAGCATTGAAAGGTGCTATATGGCACAGAACCAAGGTATGGTCATCAAATATAGACTGTCTTTGCAAATCATCATACTGACCCTCACCAAGAAGCTGACCTTAGGAAACTTCCATACCTCTACCCCTACCTCATTTTCTATGACCCTAGCCTCCTCTCACATTGTAACTGAGGACCAGCTTCCAATATTGCTGTAGCTAAATATGTCCAGTCTTGTGGAATAATTCTGTTTCTAGTTGCCCATGAATTGAACATCTGCTTCATAAAGGGTGAATGTATACCATATGAAACTACTGCTTCCTTAAATCTCATCCAATCTAACATTTCTACAGGATTCCAATTAACTTCCACATAGCCTTGGGGGTGCCTATCATCTGGTGGTCATTCTTGTATGGTAACTAGATAAGTTAAGGTTGGTTTTCTAATAACCTTAGGCCACTCCTTTTCAGTCTCATAACGCAATGGCGCAGTAGGTTATGCTCTAAATTCCTCTGTCTGTGTCTGAGTATTTTTCTTATTTTCACTAGTAGGTCTTTCTAAGGCCTTATCAGTAATAAGTTCTTCAAAGACTTGTGTCTTAACAGTCAAACTTTTCTTATTTTTCATTAGTAAGTCTTTCTAAGGTGTTGGGGAATATTATTTTAAAGTGTGTTGCATTTTTTTCCTTCTACTTTTGTTAACAATTCAAAGATGTGTTTGATTACATAAAATTAGCCTGGGAGCAGGAGGCTGAGTCAGCAAGTAGCTGACAGGAAGTGGTAAGGAGGAAACACATGTAGCAAGGGTTTTTTAGAAGACGCCAGCAAAGGGAGAAGATTAGGTACGTGCTATTCAGCCTCTCTGAGCAAGCAGAATTCCACCTAAAGCATTGAATTGAGTTCTTTAGATTTAGATAAAGTTTCCCTTAGTGTCTTTGAAAGAGTCATTGCCTGAGGGAACAGAGTCCCCTCAGGCCTCGGCCCCTGCAGCCCTGGCAGCAACGGAGGTGCAATCTCTCTTTAGGACAGCCATTGCTTATGGGTCAGCCACTGTAGGTATTAATAATAATAATAATATAATAATAATAAAACAGTTAACAATATTTTGTCGTACCAACTTTGGCCTGAATTTCCCTGTAGGGCCTAAGAAAGCTGGAAAGAAAAAGAGGAAAAAAAGAAAAAAGAAAAATGGCACAGCTCCCTCAAGAGGCACTGCCGTTCAGCCAGCAGTGCAAAATAAAAACAGCAAGCTGAGGAAGAGTTGCTTGTGGCCATGTGGGTACAGACTTTCATAGCTAGGAAGGTTTAATGCAGTTCTAGGTTTTACTTGATAGAGAAGCAGACTCACAGAAGGAGCTAGCGAACACCAGGACAGACACGAATACACAGTGAGACTGCCTCAAAACAACAACAACGACAAACTGCTTTAAAAAACAAACCTGTTCTGTTCTCACTAGTCGCTATTACCGAGTGAGTAAGGTGTTTGCCGCGGTGGGGAGGCATGTCAGCAGGAACAAGAAGCTGAGAGAGGTCACAGCTTCAACCACAAGCATAACGCAGGGAGAGCAATCTGGAGGTAGAGTGAGGCTCTGAACTCTCAGAGCCTGCCCCCCCATGGCCTTCCTCCTCCTGCAGCTGCACCACCTCCTCAAACAATGTCACGGACCAGGAACCAAGTGTTCAAACAGCCGAGCCTATGGGGGCCAGCTCTCTTCCGTTTCTGTAAACGTTTTCCCTTACTTCATTAATTATTTTAGTACTCTTTCAGGGACAAACATACAGACAAGCAGGCTCCAGTGAGGAAATCTTATTTTTACACAAGAGGACTCACAAGATAATTCTGGGTGATCTCTTTAGTGATGCTTATCATTACTCTGGGACTTCAGGAAATATTTAGTTCCTACAGCTACCACAAAATGCAACACATGTCTGCTTGAATCTGTTATAGAATAATAAGCCTTCCCAGTGAAGAGACATTCGGCATACCTGGAGGATAATAAAGGAACAGGCTCTTTAATGCTGCACATCTGGCTCTGGCTAATGCCCAAAGAAGAGCCAGTCAGCCTTGAATAGACCTTGATAACTCAGACCCACTTCAGGCTATTTACTCTGCATATGAGGTCATCCTTAAATCTCTTTTAGATCTCAGGTCCAGGTTGCACTTAGAACAATTGAAACAGAGTCAGGAGCCTGCAAATCTGGCTACTTAGGCAGATAGGGGATTTAAACAGCAAAGTTATTGGCAGAATTATTTTACGTTTATACACACCAGTGTTGTACTTTTCCAAATAGTGTTACCTGGGGTCATCTTGCCCACCTGGCAGAATTATGCTTTTCTCATGAAAAGAACTGGGGACTTTATTGCAGACCAGGACTTAAGGTTGCTTGTGACCCTGTGTTGCACTGGCCCCTCGAGCTGCCGGTTTGAGACATGTTCTTTGATATGGGGGTGGGCCTAATGGCTGGTCAATCCTGGTGAACAAACACTGACATCATAGCATCACAAACTTTATCTCTAACAGGCCTGATTAGCATTCTACTTATCTTTGGGTATTTTGGAGGTAGCATTTCCTTAGCTGAATTCTACTTGGTGTGGTTTAATGTCTCTTAAGCAAATCCATTGGTAAATAAATAACATCAATTCTACTATTTTGGGTTTCTTCTACATCAAATCCTTTTTAATAGTTAGGTACATGAAGGAAACATTGCTTAAAAACCTACCCATATATCTACAAGCCTCATTGTGAGGCCATGCAAGCAAGTTTTCATAGGCAGTTTCTCTTTTTCTTTCTTTAAAAAATATATATATATTATATATAATATATAATTTCTATGCTATGTGTATAAATGTTTTTGCCTGCATTTTTGTATGCTCACCACATTCTTGCAGTGCACACAGGGGCCAGATAAGGGCATCAGATACCCTGGAACTACAGTTACAGTTGTGAGGGGGCCATGCGGATGCTGGGAATTGAATTTGGGTTCTCCGGAAGAGCAACCAGCTCTTAACCATTGGGGCATCTCTCTAACCCTTCCTAGACTGTTTCTAATGGTGTCTGCAATCTGGAAGCTTTTTATTTTTTTTCCCCCCACCCTCGAGACAGGGTCTTTCTGTGTAGTCCTGTCTGTCCTGGAACTTGCTCTGGCCTCAAACTCTGGAGATCTGCCTGTCTCTGTTTACCAAGTGTTGGG
>CABHPQ010123988.1:0-29745 GCA_902168405.1 Peromyscus aztecus
TTTTTTTATTTGTGTAATCAGACTACCTCCTTCTAAGGTGGGGTTCAAGAGGCCAGGCTTGGAAATGAGGAAGACAAAGGACAAGGCTTTTATTGCTCAGGAATAGGGGGATTCCAAATGGGGGATTTAGCAGGCAAAATAGTTGACCTTACAGGAGGAGAACATAAGAATTAAAAGTTAGTCATAATGACCTCATGAAACAAAGACATGATTACAAGGTGATCATAATGTAGTCACAACAACAGGTAGTCATAAAAAAAACAACTTTGAAACAAAGGTAGTGTTGCAAGGTGGTTATAAGTGTTAGGAAAAAAAGACATGGTTGCTGTTTCCCAGGCAGCAAAGAATCATTTGCAATTAAGGTTAAAGGTGGGGCATACCTCAATCCTTGAGCAACAGACGTTTAAATATAAACAGGAATGAACTCAGTTTACCTTTATTATAAGATGGCTTTTGAGCCTAATATAGTGCAAGCTTGTTCATCATTCCCTGCTTGTCTTATATATCCCTCTCAAATATTTGATAGGCTCTTAGCATTATTTATCTTTATTGTGGATAAAATTTGTAATACATCAAAAATGCAAGGCCTGTTTATAAATTTTGTCTGTTTTCTTAGCATTCAAAAAACAAAAGTAATATAGGTAGTTGTTTTGTCCACTTTGCCAGGGAGTTTTCTTTATATCTAGTATGCCAGCCCTTTATTGAGAAGAAGTTGTTACCTACTCTCCTCTATCTGAAATTAGGGTTCTGTTGTCTGAGCCCAGAAAGGGTAGAATATTAGCAAATGATAGAAAGAGGATTAGGGCAATGGAGTATTCATCAGAAGAATCTAGTTTGTGGATCCAACTGAAGAGACAAGGAGCTATTACATCAACTGGACTAAGTTACATCAGTGTTCAGTAAGTCCAGGACTTTCTGATTTTGTAGGACTTCTGAGGGCTTCCATCATGTAGATCACCATTGGAGCAATTTGTAGTCTTCAGTTGTTTTCTAGATTGTGTCTCTCAGGTGGTTGAAATTTTTCTAATTATTAACCGTTTATTATAAGTTTTAAGTCAACTTTTGTTACATATTTTACAAATTTTATCTATATACAATAAACATATAAATCTGAGATAGAGAAAATTCATAAAACAGTCTTATAAATTTTGTGATGAGGTTTACATCTTAGAACAATTTTAGACATTTAATTTAAACCAATATTCTAATTTATTTTAGCTGCTCTGCTTTTCTGTCTTTTTCTGCCACAAAATCAGGTGGCTTGTCTAACATAGGACAGAAACTATCCAACTCCAGAACAATCTTTTCAAAGGAGTGGAACAATATAAAACAATTTTTCCACAATACCTATCCCAAAATGCATTTGAATCATTGTTAAACAGAACAGAAGTGACTAAAAAATTTTGATCCTTGGTGACTGAAAGGCAAGAGGCAGCAGAGGACTTGGTCCTAGGGTGGGGTAAGGCACAAAGCTTCCCAGGGTGACATACAGTGCAGAAAGGTGTCTGAATTATACCAGCCCAGCTCTGTGGGAGTGATGGCAATTAGAGCTTGCTCTGGCTCCAACTTCTGTCTGTAATATAGAAACATATATGAGGAACAGAGACAGCAAAACCTTAATCAATACACAGAATGTACAAGACATGGAATCAATGAAAACAAAATTAATACATCAGCAGGGACCATGACAGCAACCACTGGCATCTTTCAGAGTTTCATCATTCAACTAAAGAAGCTTTTTTAAGAAATAAGAGGCTCTTTCTCAATTCCCTCCTTGCACAACCCAGGCACTAGGAACTCATAAGAGGCTTCCTAGTTGTTAGATTTCTTTATTCAGGTAGACCAGGCCTCTCTTCTTTTTTTTCACAACTCTGGGTAGTGCCTGACATTCTATGTTGTGCCTATCCAATCACTTGTTTCCCTGTACTACTGAAGGTCCTCAGGGTTCCTTGGCTTTGTTGTGTGGCCTTGGTGTTGAAACCCTGCCAATGCATGCTCAGGTGGAAGGGCTCTATGATGTTTGGCCCCTGGTCACACCGTGGCATCTCCAGGATCCCAAGGCAGTTCAGAAAAGGAACTGATGGTTCTGAATGAGCTCCCAAGTAACCAGAAATTACAAGATAGGCTGCGAAATGTCTCCCTTATTTCCCTGGATGGGGGAATTTAGCAGCTCATCAAACATGCTTCTCCCTTATTTCACCAGATCAAGATGCCACAGAACCAGAACAGAGATAGAACCCAGCATTACTTATAGTTAGAAAGTTCCTATGTCTTAGCAGACTAAGTCCCCATGGGGACAAAAAAAAGAAAGTACTTGCTGTTTTCCTTTTTTATGAGTCTGTCATTTGTTCAGGCAGTCCAACAAACTGAAGGCATGCCTAATGGGCCTCCGAATATGTCTAAGGTATGGATCCCTGGGAGCAGGTCATCAGTCCTGGTAGGCCAGAGGACTCTTGAAGGTTCCTGAAGAGTCCACTTTCTGAATTGGGGTTAGGGTCTCCAAAGGTGGGAGAAGGACCACTAACCCAAAACATCCTTGCCAAATTAATGAAAGCAATCAATTTAAGCATGCATTTTTATTCATGCATAGAAGCTGCCTCCCTCTAAGTCAGGGATCCAGAGGTCAGTCATAGACATGAGGAACACAAGGTTTATATAGCTCAGGGGTTGGGGTTTTCTAAATGCGGAATTTGACAGGCAAAATAGATGGGGTTTCAGAGCAGAACATGAGCATAATATAAGCATAAATCAAAATGGTCTTCTGAAGCAGACATGATTACAAAGTGGTCATAAGATAGACATAACAACAGACAGTCCTAAGAACAGTTTGAAACAACTGTAGGCTTTGAGAGACGGTTATAACTTTTCTTTTTTTTCCCTTCATTTCAAATGTAATTTTTATTTCATTTTACATACCAACCAAAGTTCCCCTACCTTCCTTTACTCTCACTCCCTCCACCTCCCGCAACCCACCCCCATCCACTCCTCAGAAAGGGTAAGGCCTCCCATGAGGAGTGAACAATGCCTCACAAGTTCAACTGAGACAGGACCAAGCCCGGCCCCCACCTCCTTATAAAGGCTGAGAAAGGCATATTTCAGTAGAAGGAGCCATTATGGGACTAGGGAGAAACCTGATGCCAAGTAAATTCCCATGAATCCACAAGGATGGCCCCAGCTAAGGCCCATACCAATAGTGGAAAGGGTGTCTGAACTGGCCTTTCCCTACAATCAGATTGGTGAATACCCTAACCATCATCATAGAACCTTTATCCAGTAAGTGATAGAAGCAGATGCAGAGACCCACATTCCCATATCAGGCCGAGCTATGGGAGACAAGTCAAAGAGAGGGAAGAGGGATTATATGAGCAAGGGCGATGATGATGATCACGATAGGGAAACCCACAGAGACAGATGACCTGAACTTATGGGAGCACACCGACACTAGACAGACAGCTGGAGAGCCTGAATGGGACCAAACAAGGAAATCTACATGTGGGAGACAGTTTTGTTGCCTGGTCTGTTTGTGGTTATAACTTCTCAAAACAAATACAAGATTGTCATTTTTCAAAAGAAGCAATACATGACTGTGTGTAGTTAAGATTATAGGTGGTGTCTAGTCCAATCCTTGAGAAACACTATTTAATCATAAACAGGAATGACTCTAGTTGGTCTTCACTATAAGATGGCATTAAGCCAAAAATGGAGGCAGGCTACTTAATCATCTAACTGGTTATGCTTATGCTCTGCTCCTGTAACCTTGACTATTTTGCCCACCAAACCTCCCATCAGGAAGCATTCTCATATCCAAGGCTGAACTCTCAAAACCCAACTTAGGGGGAGACAGCCTGTGTACATGAATCAAAAAGCTTAGTTTAATTAATTGCTTGCTTTCATTAATTTTGCCATGAAGGTTTTGGTCAGTGGTCCTTCTCTTTCCATCTTTGGGATTAGAAGTATACCCAAACATACAGAGAGCAGCGGTTTCCTACATGTCTGTTACATCACAGTGACACCAGACATTGAATTTCATGGTAAAACTGGACATTCTTCATCTGTTAACTGCTTACTAAGTGTGATCATTTTCTTCCTGACTTTGTTAAAGTGACTCAATTACTTTCATTCTGTTGTCCATTCAGAAAGAATTTACTGCAATACTTCCTGTGTCTCGCTACTCCCCAGTTCTTTATCTGTGTGAAAATGTATGTATGCTTATGTCTGTGTCTGTTTCTATAAAACTTAGTGATACATAGCTCTTTGCATAATTTCTATTCTGTCTCTTAATCTTTATGGTTATTGTGTTCTCACTGTGTAATAAAAGTTTTATCACATAAGAACAGATATATTCTCATTCTTGCAGAGATACATATTCACTTTTATGTTTAAATTTCAGATGAGAAATACATGGTTTTCCTTCATGCTGTTGCAAGAATGGTTAATGTGGTGATACTGTGTTCTCCAATATAGTGCATCCTAATAAACTTATCTGGGGGTCAGAGAACAGAACAGTCACAATATTAAACATAGAGGTTAAGCAATGGTAGCACACATGCCTTTAATCCTACCATTTGGAAGGCAGAGATCCATATGGATCTCTGTAAGTTCAAATCCACACTGGAAACAGCCAGGCATGGTGACTTACACCTTTAATCCCAGGAAGTGATGGCAGAAAGCAGAAAGGTATATAAGGTGTGAAAACCAGGAACTAGGGCTGGTTAAGCTTTTAGGCTTTTGGGCAGCGGTTCAGCTGAGATTCATTGTGGATGAGGACTCAGAGGCTTCCAGTCTGAGGAAACGGGATCAGCTGAAGAATTGGCAAGGTGAGGTGGCTGTAGTTTGTTCTGATTCTCTGATCTTCCAGCATTGACCCCATTACCTGGCTCCAGGTTTGTTTTTATTAATAAGACCTTTTAAGATTCATGCTACAGGTTAAAGTCATTTTATCATCAAGATGACTTGTAATTAGAAGTTCATTTTAATATTTAGAACCTAGCATCCTTTCCATTTGTACTCACTGGTCATTGTTTCTGAAACAGCAACTTGGACTTACTATTAATACTGACATTTCAAATCAAAGTTCTGCAAGAACTTTCAATAAATATGTACATTTGAAGACTTCAGCAGTTTCACTGAAAATATATATTTTACAAATACTGTTTACATAATAATTTTGTGAGTCAGAGTCCTATTTTGTTGTCCACAATACCTTTGTAGTCTTGCACACATTTGATTTTCCCACACCAACAACCAGGTCTCAAAATTTCAAGTCATCTTTTTGCTCTCAGAGAAGCGATTTTGGCAACTGTTTAAGGAAGAAGTTTTAAATGATAGAATGGACCACAAGGATTTGACAATAGGAATAGTGTTCTTATTTCAGACTACAGTTGGAATTCTGGGAAATTTCTCTCTTCTTTCCTGCTACCTCATCCAATACTACACTGAACAGACGTTAAAGACCACAGATTTGATTCTTACACACATGTTCACAGCCAACTCCTTGATCATTCTTTCTAAAGGATTACTCCATACAATGAGAGCTTTTGGGATGGAAAGATTCATCAATGATTTTGGCTGTAAATTTCTTTTGTATATTCAAAGACTAGGCAGGAGCATGTCCATTGGCACTACCTGCTTCTTGAGTGTTTTCCAGGCCACCACCATCAGCCCTGCGAACTCTTTTCTGTTGGCCTTCAAAGTTAAAGCTTCAAAGCATAATGGCATGTATACCTCCCTCTGCTGGATTCTCTACATGGCAGTAAATATGATTTTCCCCCTGTATATGTATACCAAGGAGAACAGCAAGAATCTGACATATGAGAGTGATTTGAAATACTGCTCCACTCCAGATTATGATGAACTTGCAAGCTCATTATATACAACATTTTTTGTTCTTCCTGAAATTTTGTTTTCTGTCATCATTGTTTGGTCCAGCACCTCCATGGTTATCATTCTGTATAGGCACAAACAACGGGTTCGGCATATCCACAGCACCAGTGTTTCCTCCAGAACATCCCCTGAGTCCAAAGCCACCCACCACATAATGGCCCTGGTGTCCACATTTATGGGCTTTTATGCCCTCTCTTCCATCTTACAAGGTTGCATTGCTCTCATATATAATCCTGGTTGGTGGTTGGTTAACATTACCGCAATCATTTCAATGTGTTTTCCTACTTTGGGGCCATTTTTTGTGAGTCATGACTCCAGAGTGCCAAGATTGTGCTTTTCATGTGTAAGGAATCCAAAATTTCTACAATGATATTACAGGTATAATGGTTGTATCGTCTCTTTCTCACAATATCTAAATTTTAACTTTCTATTTTTATACGAAACATAAACATACAACTAATGTCATTGCCACTTGTCTGTCTAAGAGAAACTGTACTCTGAGTTTGGGTTTTAACTTGTTGAAACTAGTACCTGTAATATTGCAGAGGTGAATGAATCAGGTTGTTCTTTTGTGAGAAAATAGTACTCTGTTTTACAAATCATAAATCCACTTCCTTTCTGCAAACTGAATAAGTTAGATCTCAATTCTTTAATGTAAGTTCCTGGAGACTGTGTGACTAAGTAATATACTCAATGGAGAACTTTTCCAGAAGGAAACACTGTAAAATATAATGGTGCATGTTGCTGTGAGATAACTTTTTAAATGTATGGATCATGTATTTTTATTATATTCCCACCATTTCCCTTACTACTGTCTGAAGGAAGCCATGCTGTCACCCCTGGGAATGGGACATAAATATTTTGCAAATGGAGCAAAAAAGGCAAGATCCTTTGGAGATCCATCCATTTGTCAGTGACTTGTGGAAGCTATGCTGTAAACCCATCCATTGATCCTGGGGAACTCATGTGCTTCGGGCATCTCTCACTTTCACTATGCTTGTTCTCATAGTAATTCTGACTTTTGCTTTGTCAGTTGTGATTGTAGTTGAGTTTTCTGGGAAGAAAAGTTAATAATTTCTCTAAAAGTTTCTACAAGGAAATTAAGCCTCTTTGCAGTCATTCACAGAAACTAGTTTCTTCAGTTGTCCTGGCTGCCTTTGCAGTCATTCTGAGTAAGTAGGAGGAACTCACTAAGGTTAATGATTCTTGGTTATTTATCTATCCTAAAAAAGTGATAGCTATGTTTATATGTGTGTGTGATTAAGAAAGAAAAAGAGAGAGAATAGATTAGCTTTCAAGACAGCATTTTGTAATTGTTCATTTGAATCTTATTGTTTAATGCAGGACAATAAAAATTTTCTCATGTATGAATAAAGAAATATTCTAATTCTTAAATATTTTTGTCATTTATGAGTAAAATTCAGATGAGAAGAATATTCAGAATGGATTTCTGCCTTTGTGAAGATGCTGATCAAATTCTTAGTTTTCAACATGAGTGGAAAATTACAGTTTATGCTAGAGGTGTGGAATTGAGTGGTCTTTCCATTTACACTCACTGGCCATTACTTCTCCCAGAATAACAATGCCCTATTTTTAATCCAGAATTTACAAACATATATATTGGGAAATTTCTGCATATATATATATGTGTGTGTTATGATGTTAACAAATCAATGAAAGTTAACTGTGTTAAAATGACTTTTAGTTGAGACTGAATCTTGCTATGTTGTACACTGTGTTCAAAATCTCAAACTCAAGCAATTCTCACACATGAAGAGCCAAGATTATAGAACAGTAAAATTCATCACTTTTCTCACAGAGGTTTCTTTGCCACCATTAAAGGAAGATGTGCTGTGTAGTAGAATAGACTAAAATAATTATGCAGTAAGAATAGTATTCTTATCACAGAGTATGTTTGGAATTATGGGAAATTTCTCCCTTCTTCCCCACTATCTAGGGTATTACTACAACCAAAGGGCACTGAAGCCTACAAATTGATTCTCACACATATGATCATCGCTAACTCCTTGATCATTCTCTCTAAAGGATTACCACAAATAATGGTAACTTTTGGGTTGAAACAGGTTTTCAATGATTTTGACTGAAAACTTGTCTTTTTTTGTATTGAAAGCAAATTCTTCATGTGTAGAATCATGTCCATAGGCATCATATGCCTCTCGAGTACCCACTGTGCTACTGTTATCAGCCCTGGGAACATATGTTAGAAAGATCTGAAAGTCAAAGCTCCAAATTACATTGGCCTTGCTATTTCTCTTGGCTGGGTCACATACATAATGATAAATTTTATTTTCCCTGTGTATGTCCATATCAAATATATTGGAAATCACATGACACTAAAACAAAATTTTGAATACTGTTCAACTCTGGGTCAAGATAAACTTTTAGGTTCACTTTATGCAGGATTACTGATGTTTCCTGAAGTCTTGTTTTCTGTGTTTATGATGTTCTCCAGGGGCTCCGTGGTTGTCATTCTCTACAGACATAAGCAGCAGGTTCAACATATCCATAACCCTCATGCTTCCACCAGAATCTTCCCAGAGACCACAGCCACCCAGAGAATCCTACTCCTTTTGTCTATCTTTCTAACATTTTCTGTACACTCCTTCATTTTACAAAGCTTTGTTGTTGTTTTATATAACACCACTTGTTGTCTGGTCATCACTGCCACCATGTCTATGGGTTTTGCTACTCTTGGCCCTTTTGTCATGAGCTGTGACTCCACTGCATTGCAATTCTGCTTTTCTAGGTAAGGAGTACAAAATTCCATAATTTTATCTTGTGTGTATAAATTGTTTGTTTGTGTATTTTTGCATCTATTTTAATGTTTAGTCACTTATTTAGTTCAATATCAACCTAACACCTTATGAGGGAAGCCATTTTTCTATCTTATGCAAAGCATCACAGGTTTTTGAGTTTTCATCCGGTTCAATATGCTTCTGATATTATTATTATTATATTATTATTATACAGTAAAGCAGCATCAAGTTGCTGCATCTAGATCAAACAACAGCTGTGTGGTGTTTCTTGAGGAAACTTCAATGGGCCATATCTCAGTTTTTTAATGTTAACTTTCTTACAGTGCTTGACAAAGAATTCAATGTGTAAGAGGACTTTTCAATAAGGAAATAGCGTTAAGAATGTGTGGTAGATATTTACAGTTTGTAACTTTTCCTGACTTTCTCATGTTTGTTTATGTCCTATACAGAGATTTAATTGTATTAGCTGTCTTTTTTGTGTCAACAAGATCATTGGAAGACAGGGACACCAAAAGATTATGGAATGGGTGACATTGTATCCTACACAAGGAAAAGAAGTGAACATCTCCATACAGGGCAAAGTATAAGACAGGCCTCTTAATTGCTACCTGTAGAAAAGTATTTTTTCTTATGGTTTCTGACCAAGAGGATATATAATTTTGTATCCATCTGTAGCATTCTTTGCCATTGATATTAGAAACAGTGACAGTAAGGGATCAGTTTTCACTGTCATGTTCATACTGTGTGTTAGAGTCTAGTCACTAAACAACATCAGCTAACAAGCTTTTCTGTCAATATCTATTAAAAAGATAAGGACTGATCCCAAACTTTCACAGATCCTCAAATCAATTACTGCTGTGATTCCAAGCAAGATAGGTAAATTCTTAATGATCCATACAAAATGGTACTTACTACTTTCTGAATCATATGTTTGAATATTTCATCTAGACTATACTCTTGGGACAATCAATTAATCTGAATCACAATGCAAAAGATGTCTGTTGTCCAGAGAATTTGGGATATTAGGCAAGTCTTTTAGTCTTAGGCAATGAAATGAAATGAAAATATCAACCTGTCAAGGATGTGAAATTAGTAGATTCAATATATGATCTTCAAATGTTGAATCTAGTTCTGGATAACACTATTTTTTGTATAGACTACATTTTTAATGATTATTCACATTTTGTTAGGAGAGAATGGTTATGAAAAAAGAGGTCCAGATATGAGTAGAGTGATCAAGGTATAATTTAAATGTGGTATCTGTGATACTAGAGAGTTGGAAAAGTATTCTGTAGATCCTATTAGTCTATAGGACCATATTCCATAACCCTAGTTGGGCTTCGAAGCCACAGATAGTCCAGGAACCAATATATATGCCATGATTTTTTAATGCATACCTACACATCTAATAGAATATAAACTTGCAACTTGTAGAAAACTACAAAAATGAAAATGGCAAATAAAATAAAAATTATGTGACCTTCCCATATGTCTCGAATTTTTAATTTCGTAGAATCTTTCACAGGAGCATGGCTCTACTCATGGTAGACTGGCAGAAGGATATTTTTTTTTCAAATCCTGTTAATGAAAACAAAATGATTCTTCTTTAATCCTGATGGAAGTGAAGGAAATTGGGAGCACCATAAAAGAATCCATGGATTACAGTGGTCAAAAGGGAAACAGAGAGACTAGGAGAAATTTCAGGCATCTTAGACTCATGGCTCAGGGTCAGGGATAAGTGGCACACAATAAAATCATATGGAATTAAAAATACCTAAAATGTTCGAAAGCATTGCATACCAGGTTTTTGAGCCAAGAGAACATAGTGCACTGACATGTTTTAATTGGAGGCTAATATAAAGGGAGAAGTTGCCAGATAGATTGTTGGTTCATGGAATTTTCAGACATGACTGAACATAAAGAGAGTCAGGACTCTATCCTTTGAATAGAGTCAACAAGAATGTCAGCCACATAACAGAAGGGAAAGTGATGCATAGACTAGAATGTCTGCTTGGAAGACAAGAATGATAGCAGCATTTGAACTTGTAAAGGTCACAGGTGTAGGGCAATGAGAGATGTAGTGGAAAGAACCCTTTTGCATCATGGAGTCTCACTTGATTGAATGCTACATATTTAAAGAATCCATCTGTGAAGTTACTTGGAGTAGTAATCATAGGCACTACAGATTGCCTCTCTTGTGACAGAAGCTCTATGACTTGCCAATGACTATGACTAGTCCCTCTGCATATGCAAGACAGTTGTTTAGCTTGACCTGCTTAAGGGGATCCTGATGTGGGATCAGAATTCATCCCTGCTGTTATGAGCAGGCTTTTTGGAGCCCAATGCCTATTGTGGGACACCTTACACAGCCTTGGTTCAAGGGAAGGGGCTCGGATCTGCCTCAACTGAATGTACCAGGCTCTGCCATGGGAGTCCTTGCCTTGGAGGAGGTGGGAATGGTGGTTGGGTTGTGGAGGAAAGCTGGGGGACTGGAGGAGGGAGGAGAGGGGCATCTATGGTTAGTATGTAAAATGAACAGAAAAAATTTTAATAATAATAATAAAAGAACATTTCTCTAGTTCAGTCCCATGCAGTGTGACAGCTGTGTAGCTTGGTCTGTTTGAATGGTTCCTAGTAATGGGATCAGGAACTGTCCCTGGACTTTGAGCTGGCTTTTGGGAACCTATTTCACATGCTGAGTTGCTTCACCCAGCCTTGATACAGGAGGAGGTATTCGGTCTTGCCTCAACTTGATGTGCCATGCCAATGAGAGGCATGCCCATTTCTGAAGAGAAACAGAGGAGGAATGAATGGGGGTGGTATAGAGGAGGCAGGGGGAGTGGACAGGAGAGGAAGGGTGGGAAACCAAGATCCAGATGTAAAATAAATGAAAAAAATTAATTAATAAAACAACAATAACAAAAAGAACATTTCCCCTCATATGCTTGTGTGTTGAAGAGAGTAAAATATAATTCTGAGCTTTTTATTTGATGTGGCCATTTGTAATCATTCAAGAATGTCCTATGAGTGCTTATTAAGTATGCTGTGTGACTTCCCTCTTCTCACAAACCTTTCAAAATGGAACTCCAGTTTTGTGAGATTGAAAGACTATGCATGTGGTGATATTTTTATTGTGCTCTAATAAAGCTGTCTGAAAATCAGAGGACAGAGACAGCAACAGCGGTGGCACACACCTTTAATCCTAGCTCTCAGGAGGTAGGGATCCATCTGGATCACACTGTGAGTTCAAAGCCACCCTGGACTACAGGAGTTTGATTCAGTCTAGGAGAGAAACAGAGACAGGCAGTGGTGGCACACAACTTTAATCTCAGTACTTGGGTTTCATATACCTTTAATTTCAGTCTATGGATAGACAAAATGTAATATTGGCTAGTGTGGACTGAATCTTTCAAACATTTCTATAGTCTAAAACCCTCAAAGGGTTTATGTGTGTGCTTATTGGAAGAAAGCAAATGTCAAAGCTCCAGATATTTATGTTCTATTTGCTAAACCATAAATGTTCTTTATTTTTTAATGACTGTAGATTGTTTAGTTCCATTCAATTCTTTTAGAATGAGAAGATATCCTGACCTTATGTGACATTTGATGCATATAAGTGAATTGATTGGTAAGGGAGGGTTACAAGCAATTTATTCAAAGAATATGGCTGTATTCAGACAGATTGTTACTTTTGGGGTAATATTTATAACTTTTAATAGCATATTTTAGTAATGCAAGCGCAAGTAAATGATACTGCTTTAGTTTTTACCAATGGCTCATCTAATGAAAAAGCAGCCTATGTAAATATATTCATGTGACAATTGATAATTATTCAGGATTTTTGATGGTCAGTGCACAATCTGGAGAAGTCACCAAACATGTTAAAGCACATCTTAATGGAATTTGGCATGGTTCTAATGAATCCTTAGATTTTTAAATTACATTAAGAGATTACAGAAATGAAAAAGGCTAAATTGGATTTTGATGTGGCTAAAACAGCTGAAGAGATATTGGAACAATTTTAAAAAGCTATTCCATCATGGTCATCATTTACTTCACTCTTAAGTAGCATTGTAGTTATTGGAGCATGCACTCTACAAGGCATAATCTGTAATATATAATATAATCTGTAATATAATAATATAGGCATAATTTGCCTATAGTTTTCAAGCTGATTGTGAACTCTCTATGGAAATTGTGCTCAGAGCTTCACGGGGTAAAAATCTGAACACTCCCCTAATTCATGATACCAGAGGCTGGTAGTCAAAGATGGGTAAGTTTTCTTTGCCTCTTTTTACCCTAAGACAGGATGTGAATGATAGAATTCATGCTCCCCCAATGGGTAAGACTGGAGTATGGTAAGGAACAATATAAGACAGGCACAGTCATCTGGGAGACTCAGAGTCTTAAAAAATAAAAAAAAGAAGGAATTGTAGGAGCCCATGGTGACTCAGTTTCCAACAGTGACTCAGCTTGAAGCTGAGGTCCATTCTGACCCAAAAGAGTTCAAAGCTTCTTACTTTAGTCGCTTCAGAAGCTGTGAGAAAGCTCTCATAAGGCTCCTGGGAAAAGTACAGGGGCTATAAGAAAGTCCTGATTAGCTTTTGGGAAAGAACTAGTTATTTAGCTAATGCTCAATTCTAGGTAGGCTGCTGCTGTTAGGTGGCAAATGTTTGAGATAATGAAACTGCCTGTTCCTTGAATCAAGGACAGGCTAGACTGCCTGTGTTGTGCTTTGTTCTACTTTATCCTTTCAGTTTGTATGTAAGCTGGCTCTGAAATAAACTGAGGGCTTGCTTGGTATTGACTAGAATCCCTCCCGGCACTGATTTTCTATATCTATTCTTCTGTCTCTGTTTTTTTCCTTAGCCTCATGCCCTGCTCAGCTACCCTAGTTGACTTGTCAGCTGGTTCCAACAGATCCCTTTCTTCCCACACTATCAACTATGCCTGTGCTGTCAAATAACGCTTCACACAGTTTTTCCATTATGTTTAGCCATTTCCATAGTGGGAGACGATTATCTCCATTGCGTCTGTGATTACCTGCAGTTACTCTCTGCAGAGGTCCTAAGACCCTCTTCTTTAATTTCCTCACATATTTTATCCCTCTCTTGTGAAAGGATTATGATTTACTCCCTTAACCATATGTACCATTTGTTTTCCTCCTGTTTTGTATATTTTTTAAATTTATTTTAATAGTAATTCCTCTGAATTTCAAGAAAGCATAAAATAAATTTTTCTGTTAAAGGTGCTTGAAGGCTTTTTTGAGTTTGTTGTATTATTTTTAAATTCATTGTTTTATAGATTTTCACACATGAGTACTGTACTTACAAAATTTCTACTCTTCCCACTCCCCTATTCAACTCATCCTGTGATCCAAAATTTCAATGTCAAATTCATCATCTTTATTCCTTAATTATTATTGTTTATATTACATATACACACATTTATCCATGTATAAATACGGCAAACTAACTTCACTTAGGGAGCCTCAATTTTCTCTCTTTGTTTGTCTGTCTTGGGATTGTAGACCAAGAAGTGAGCTCCTAGCTCATCCTTCACTACACCATCATACACTTTTTAATTTTAAACCAAATTTATTTCTTTGTTTTTGTAAGATGCCTTGATCATGTTGTTTTATTAAAGCAACAGAAATATCAATAAGACAAGGACCATAGCAGGGCACATGTTTGACAGGGATTAAAACACCTAAAGCATAGGCTAGAGGAGCAGCTACAGGTATTGTATTAAAAGGAATAATGGCTGAAGGGAAGTTTTTGTCATTGGTTCATGGTAAGGTTGTTGTGATATAGCAAGGCCTACTGTAGGAAAATTTGTGGCTTTTACCATCAGCCATCTTGGTAGTGGTCTTTTTCAAAATGTCTGTAAAGTGCTCAAAGCATCAAGTATATCACAGTGACATCCCTCAACCATAGACAAGTATTCTATAATAGTGGCAGCTCCTGATAAAGATATATAGAAGAGGACAATTGCCAAAAGCTTTTCATCAAAGAGTCAAGTTCTCCAGCACCTTAGTTTGGTTGAAGCAAAACTATTAACTACAGTTGCTTACCATAAATCTCTCTCAATTACATTATATGTCATTTACCAGTGTTCAACTATTCATATAAACTCTAGGCATGGTTGAGTCCTAATATATGTCTCTATAATTCTAGATTCCCATTCTCCAAACCTTTAAACATTGTGCCAAAATGACTGGAATTGTCATGAGAGGAACTATTCCCTTTGTGGATGTGTCTTCCTACATTCATCTTTTTTTTTAATAGTATTGAGTACACTTCCATTTACTTCATTGCCCATTTTAACCTAGAGTATTTTGAATTCTTTGCAAATATGTGATAAGCTTTTTCCCTTTATGTCATTTTCCCTTTTTCTTTTCAAACTTTTACATAATGGTTCAGACAATACACATCACCTGAAGACTACGTTTCTTTATTTCTCTGAGCCACCTTCTCCTTCTGACTACTCACAGCTCCCCTGTGTCACTGCCCTAAGTAACCCACTGTATAATTATAAATGACTTTTCTAGAGATCCTGTATCTTTGTCCCTGTTTCATATCTGTTAAGAGGTTCTATAACCAATGTAACTCTTACAAAAATTTAAGCATTTAATAAGGGGCCTGTTTAGAGATTCAGAGGATTAGTACATTATCATCATGACACAGGGCATGAAAAGTGGCAAGCATGATGCTGGAGAAGTAGCTGAGACCTAAATCCTGATCTACAAGCAGAAACAGAGCCTGTGCTGGGCATTGATTCTTAAAAGCTAAAACCTACTCCAGTGAAATATGTCCTCCAACAAAGCCATGTCTCCTTTTCATTTTAATTTTTTTCAAATAGTACCACCCCTGTTGACTAAGCATTCAAATATATAAGCCTATGGGAGCCATTCTTATTAAATTGCCACACCCTGTAAATAGAAATATTTACACAAACCAAATTCTGGTTAAGACAAATACACCAAAGGGGAATTGTTATTTTCACCAAGCTATGAATGGAGTTAGAAAAAATCATCTCTTGAAATATAGTTTGAGTGTTGTTAAGGTCATCCCTAGTCACCTAATGGCTGTTAGGATGTATCTCTAGCTATAAGAGGTTGCTTTCAATGACACCTAAGAGAAGAGAAGTTGGGGTGGAATAGGCACTAGCATAGCAGAGCTAACTACTGGCTGTGCCTTCAATTGGCTGCTCAGCAGGAGAAGTGCTGGATCTCTTCCCAGGTCCTATACCTGGATCCTGGCAACATAAGCCAGAACACATCACTCAATCATATGACAGTCATATAGGAAATGTGGTCATGTTATATCTCCTTCTGAATGGAACATTCTACACAACGTTGATACTTACAGAAAATATATTTTGATATATCATTATCATCTTTGTATTTGGTTACCAATTGCATGTGGTAATATCTCACATGTCTAGTTTATATAATGTCTTATAGGTCCTATGTGTGAATAGTAAAAATCATAGTGCATATCAGTTTCTACTGTACCCTTGGCTTCACTCATATTTTGTGATTTTTGTATATGTTTGTCCTGCAAGATGAGGGTCTACTAAATTTCTCTGCACTGTAAACAATCACGAATTCCAACCCTTTAAGATCACATTGACAACTTTAATCTTTGGCTTCGTTTCTTAAGTAGATATTTTCTTAATACTTAGAAAGCATTCTATTTTTAAAAAATGTATTCTACACAAAAAACAGCTATAGACATTGTCTATATTAAATACTGAATAGCTTACGTTTACTATCCTATCTTCATATCCTTGAGATGTTTTAGGTTAACAGGGTTTTATTTCAAGAACCAAACCATTTCTCTTGAAGTATCACAACTTTATCAATAATTGAAATATTTTGCACTGTGATATAAATTAACTAATTCTTTCAATAAGAGACTCACTCTAAAGACATACAGTGACTATAATCTAAAGAATATTAAGTCTCAATATCTTGAAGACTGAGGACTTATTGAATCATCTTATTTGTAGATGTAATTATTTTCCTACTTGTTGAACAGTTGATATTATTCTGTAAACATTTAACAACTTGACTGGAAGGATAAGTTTCTTATAAGAGAAAAAGAGGTGTTGACTATTTGTGGAAGAACTTACAGTAAAAACACTCTGATGAAGACTGTTCCATTTCCCCACCATTTCCCTTCATAGAGGTGTGAAGTGGGCAAAGTGGTACATCCAGTTGAGGGTACCTTCCATTGGTATCCTTGAGAAAACAAAGATAATGTCTAGGAAAACTGTCAACCCTTGCCTTAGGGAGTGATGTGAACTTTATTTTCTTTACGGTTAAAATGATTTTGTCCTTAACTCCAGAGATTGATATAGACTCTGTCTTCCAAAGATCTTGCTTACACAAATACAATGAAGTAAGTAGACAGGGGAATCTGTGTATGAGTTATAACATGTATGATAGAGTCAGGTAAATTTCTTGGTGTCAGTTTGTACTATGTGACACTGCTTGTGTCTGCAAAAGGTCTCTAATGCATATGCTACACCATCACTCAGTTTCTAGAAATTCACATTGAGTGACCAAGTTCTAACTCATTCAGTTTGCCTCAAGCAACAGAGCCTATGATTTCTATTGATGGAGCACAGTTTATCCTGGGCAGGCCAATATGTTTTATTCACTTCTGATATGATCCCACAGGTACCAGAATAAACAAGATGAAGCCAAAACACATATTACAGCTTACCTTAGAAGGACACATGGATTACACAATAATTTGTATGTTGAATTTTGAAGAGATTAGTAAATAATTAGATAATGTACAAAAAAACTATCAAGTCTTTGTACCTAATATACAATTATGTGATATTTTTATTCCTCATGCTGAAAAAGAGGAATTTAAATACAGTGGAGTTATGAATCACGATAAAAGGGCCCAATGTGGGAAAATACATAGAAAAGATGCCTGTGATGTTCATTAGCCACCATCCACTAGTATATACAAAGCATTCGACCCTGTCTGATGGAGGAGAGGGCATAAAAGCTCAGAAAAGTGATTCCAGAACCAGGATGCTGTGGGTAGCTCTAGACTCAGGGGATGCACTGTTGGAAATATGGGTGCTATGGATGTGTTGAACCTGCTGCACCATGAATCCACCTGTCCAGACAATGATCACAGAAAGCAAAACTTCAGGGAATACAAAGAAAGCTGTAAACAATGAACCTGTGACTTCATTATAACCCACAGTGGAGCAATACTGCAGATCTCTTTTATGTGTCAGGTTTTTGCTGTTCCATTTGATATATAGATACACAGGGAAAATCATGTTTATTACCATGTAAAGGACCCAGCAGAGGGAATGGAGAGTCCAATGTACTTTGGAGCTTTGATTTTTTTTGAAAGATTTCCAACAGGAGTCTCTCGGACTCATGGTGATAACCTGAAAGAGACTCAAGAGACAGGTGGTGCCAATGGACATGCCCCTACCAAGTCTTTGAATGTACAAAAGAAGTTTGCAGCCAAAAATCCCTGATAAACCATTTAACCCCAAAGCCTGCAATGTCTTTAACACTCCTTTAGAAATAATGATGAAGGAGTTGGCTGTGAACAAGTGTGTGAGAATCAAATCCTTGGTCTTTATCTTCCGTTCAATGTAGTAATGGATTATGTAGTAGGAAAGAAGAGAGGAATATCCCAGAATCCAGCTGTGTTCTGAAGTAAGAATACTATTCCTATTGCCAAAGCATTGAAGTTCATTCTATCATTTAGCACCTTTTAGTTTAAATTATTGTAAAATAATCACTCTGTTAAGCAAAATGATGAATTGAAATTTCCATAGCTATAATATTAGTGTGCCAGAATCACTTGTGCTCCAGATTGCAAAGCCAGTATGTGCAACACACAAAGTCATTGCCTCAAATAAAATTATTTTGGCAACAATAAAAACTCTTTGTAGGACAGGTGAAGCTTTCAAATGTACACACACAGTAAAGAATCAAGAGGGTAAGAATGTCAGTGCTTTCAATGGATCTAATGTCTGGATCATGATACCACAGGAGAAATGTAAAGTAGGAAGTAGCAGCTACTTCTCAGCACTGGGATAAGAAGGCACCTTACAGAATGGAAACAGTGATCATATTATAGTCAGTATTTTGGAATCTAGAAGTCTGTATGTTACTGGAAAGAACATAAATTTACATTTCTATCTGTAGCTTTGCCTTCAAAGTTCACAATCCATTCGTAAAAGTTAGTATCTAACTTTAGGTTCCCCAATACTTCCTTTAAGAGTGCTCAGCCCTAGCTGATACTCACATAGTGCTGTCCTCTATGGCAATATAAATGAAAAGTCAAGGAATTAACAGTACCTATATGTAGTGAAATAGGAATAAAATAGGAAAAATACGAAATTTTTCATTGTGGACACAATTAGGCCAATCAAAGCACAAGTCATACAGTCTCTATCAGGCTAGCATAATTATGAATTCATTTTCCCACAATTCTACTACATCCAGTAATATAGCAGAAAACTATTATCAGTGACATAGTTTGGGATTGTACAAAGGTAAATGGCAATTTAATATTTCTATTTTCGGTGGAGGATTTTAGTAAGGGTCTCACTCTGAAATATATGCAGGCATGGAGAACTTGCAGCAAATATCCAAAATGTGTCTGGATTCCTGGGTTTGTTATACCCCATGAATTTTTGTTTTCTTGATCTATATAGAGTTTCATTTGTAAATTCCAATGAGCAGGCCATTTATGTATTGTATGTGAATTTTTGTTTGTTTGTTTGCTTGTTTTTGTTGTTAGAATATCATCCATTATAAAATGTAAGGGGAATTGTTGGAAGGCTATAGAGATATGATTGTTATGATGTGGGAGTTCCTTCAAGAGGAATATCATATAACCACATGCACAGATCATGACATAACCATGAAAGATCCATGGATGTACATGTGATGCAAATTGTGAATTGCTTATGAAGCTCATTAGAATTCCATCCATATCCTTTGTTGTACTTACTTTGTCAGGAGAACAAAGGCCCTTGTGCCAACAGATCTCCATGGAAACCATGTATGCTATGTATTCAGGATTGTCTTTTTAATGGAAAATATTTAAAACATGTTTTTTTTCTATCCAGAAAACTGCTAATTGGAGGTGATTAATAGCCTGGTGATCTACATTATCTGTTGAAACAGGCCCTATCAATCTCTCACAACCAAGACCAGAGAGACCTAATGGTCTAAATGACACATACATTGTCTGTATAGGCAGAGGCTCCTCAAGATCCCACAACCATATCCAAGGGGTGGCTAGTACCCAAATGACATCTATGCTATTTGGATGAACAACACAAGGCCAGATCCTTCCTTAGGCCCTTAAGAAAATCCAGGCAACATGTCTCCAGAACCTGTCACCCTGGAAGAAATAACATGTACCCTGATTTGAGTTTCGATTTAATTATGCTTCCTTGTGCACCAAGGGATTTTATTATACTTGGAAATGTTTTTCCAGATCGTATTGTGTTTAAATACACTGGAAATAAACATCCTGAAATCAGCCATCCCAAGGTTTGATCTAGAATGAAGAAGTCACTCTGAATTGAGATTTTATGCTCACTTCCTAGCATACCAGAGCCTGCCTTGACACCTAAAGATACTCATTCACTTGTTTATACTTTATGAAAAGTTATGATGTTTGATAATGGAATCATACAAGGAAGGATATTCACCAAAGTACAGAGTTGTACCAAGGACATTGAAAAGTTCACTATGTTTGGCAGCTTCTTAAAGTTTATGCACCTGGAGTACTTGGTTGGACATATTGACAGGAGAATAGTGCAGACCTGTGAGGACAGAATTAAATGTTCATTGCCACAAAAAAAAATACTTAAACATATGAGCAGTCAAGGACATGGAGTCATCTTGAAATCAATGGGGAAATTAAAAGAACCCTCCATTTGAGAGTCTGGTAGAAGGACTGCAACCCTTTTTCAGTGTAGAGAAGGAAGAGATAATGTGAACAGAGAGAACTGTCTGAGTTTCCCTGGACACTATGAGACATGTGAACCATTCCTGGTTAGAATATCTGGACTCACTTTCTCAGTTTCCAGTGGCTGGCCCTTGCTTTTAGAGACAAAGAATTATTTATTTACAAGAACACACAGTGTGGTCACATTTGTCACAACAATTGCAAACATATTCTGGCTGAGGAGTACTTACTAAAGAATTTGTTGAGTTTGGAGACTTCCTTGAGTTAAACTATAAACTGCAAACAGAGTTGCAAGTAGAAATTACTGCATAAGCCTATTTATTTGGCAACTTATGTGATTTTTAATAACTGTTTGCAGGTAGACAATGACATTGTCTTCATTACTGAGACAAGACCTGAGAGAAGGCTTAGGAAATGACTCTTCAGGTTCCTGAAGGGTAGTAGTAGTGGGAACACTTAAAAAATAAGAACATGTATGGGCTGCTTATAGGTTCACATAAATTTGTTCCCCACAAGGCTATTACAGCCACATTTTCAAGCATACAATTGATATTCATCTTCTTTTCATAACTGACAATTGTATACAAAGATTCTGGCATTATATCAAATTGCCATGCTCAATAATAGTCCAGTAAAACAGAAACTGCTGTGGTCAAGTTGGACTGATGAAGGCAGAACAGACTCAACATCATTTTGGCCTCAAACATGTTTCTTAGAGACTCAACACTAGTATCTAACCAATGAAATATTGAACTATATTATACTGATTCACTTATTTTTCAGGAAAAAATATTCAATATAACAGTGTGGCATGAAAATGATCAGGTTAAGGAGATAGTTCTGGTGCTAATAGCTTTGCCTTGTACAGGTGAGATCCTTAGTTCCATCTGTACAACTAATAAAAAAATTGTGTGGTGGCAGAAGAGAGGGATCCTTGAAGCTCCCTGTCCAGGTAGCCTAGAACTTTCAGAAAGTTAGAAATATCTCAAAAAATACAAATAAAAATAAGAATCACAAGACACACACACACACACATTCTTATGTACTTAAACAGATACACATTTATAAACACATACACATGCAAACACACACATATGATCAGACAATCACATACACATAGATATTCATATTTGCACATAAAAATACTCTGTATCACACATATAAACTCACCACTCTCCCAACACAGACTCTCACATACTGTCTTTTTCTCACACAAATTCACAAATACAATGGGAACTGGCCTAAAATGGCACATGTGCCTTAACAAAAACACAAATACATACAGAGGAATTTTAATTATGAATTTCACATTAAAGGCCTATGTGCTTATATTTGCTAATTCCTTTGTCAAGTCAAAGATTGAAAACATAACAAGATTTTAGAAAGACACTAAACTAAAATACATTCAGGGAGCATCATCTGAAGACTAGGAAATGTCACACTTTGTAATAATTTAAGTTACAAAGAAAAGGTTGAGTGCAGGTGTAGCTCTGTGGTGGCATCCTTGTCTACCAGAAACAAAGCACTGATTTGCCTCAACAACCTTTGTTGAAAACTGGAAAACTCATCCTGGTGTTGCAGTGACATGAAAATGTTACTAAACCAGAAGAAATAAGAGAAGATACATTTGTCCCAGATGAAGGATAAGCATGACTCATAATTACACCATCACTTTTACACCATCACTTTCTACACTGTGTTCCCAAGTTAAAGTGGGAAGACAGCCACATTGGTTATGACCACTGACTTTGTGAGAAACACAGCTCCTGCCCCAGACCAAGATGTAGTGCTGCCTAGAAACAAGTTTTCCACCACAAGCACTTGCACACTCTGAATCTTTCCAAGATTAAATAATTACTATTGTCCCAATGAAATGCATATTATTCACATGAAGTTGTTACACCAGAAACTATGATTGTCATATAAATTTCAGTGTCAGTAACTACAATCCTTTAACACTTTCAAAGTCAGATTTCTTGATTATCTAGAATATTAAATAATGACCTGAGGTTTTGTTGTATCATATTCTGTAAATATAGGAATTTTTAGTGGTGGGTGGGGCATTTCTTATTTGCTTCTTACACCTCAGAAAAGTTTCCCATTTCTTGAGCAAAAATTTACTGCATGTGTCTCCACCCCAAAAATACATTTCTAGATATGTACACTTACCAAATCCACCTTCTTTGCTGGCTCTGCTTCTTATGTGTGATACCAAATGCTCACTTGAATCATCTATGCTGAACTATCTGTTTTGTGGTCAGTTCCTGACATCCTGAAATCCAGTCCTGAGAGATATGTAGGCAACACAACTCTATATGTCTATAGAGACATATAGTTTTACAATTCACACAAGACAACATTATTTCTGCTACAATTTTAAGCCTCCAGTTCCCAGAACTTGCTGAGTTACAATAATTAAATTCAATAAAGTATCAATGTAGAAAATTGTTCTGCTCATGGTCAGGGTCTATCACATAGAAAACGTGATTTGGATGAAAAATATCCCTAACAGTCTTAGATATTTGAACACTTTGTGCCCACTATTTTAGGAAGGATTGGATGATATATCCTTGCTGAAGAAAGTAATTACTGGGCAAGGATATGATATTAAAATCCTTGTACATTTCCTGAAAACTTTCTTCTTCCTTTTAGTTATGAAGAAATAATCACTCAACTTCCTGTTGGTTCAGTGTTATAGCTGCCATGCCTTCTTTATGTTTCTACACCTCCCCATCATGAAGAACAGTCAGTTTGGACTCTAAAGAACAAATAAACTCTCTCTTCTGTATGTGGTATCCAGTCATGGTGTCTCATCACAATGAAAAATGTAAGTAATGCATAATTTTGTAACTGTGAGTGGAATGGTGATATGAAGACTTTGTATGGATTGGGGGGAATGTGACAGAGTTTGGAAATTTGAATTATGAAAATAACTGAATGCTACCAGAAGAGCATAATGAAACATTCTAGTTGAAGTCCAAAAAAACTTTACTGATGAAAATGTGGACTTTAGAGGCTAGCTCAATAGGTTTTGTAATGAATCAATGGCTTTAACAACAATTGTGTTAAAAACCATTTTGTGGCATTTTGTCAAAGAATACATCTGTTTTCTGACTAAATCTTGAGAATTTACATTAAGCAGAATATAAAAGTGATGAAATTATTTTCTTGTCCAATAATGTCTAAGACAGCATAACAGTGACTCTGTGGAATGGTTATCACTGATATCTCTTATGAAGGTCTATAGTGAAAAAGAGCAAGTGGGGGGCAGAAAGACACAGATTGGGAAGAAAAGGCACTGGAAAGCTTAGTTCTACAACCAAGGCATGACATAGGCCCAAAGAAATGCTGTAAATGTTGAGAAGATTAGTGCCATTAAAGAGAAACAATCTGATCCTTACTGGAATTATTAGTAAAGTGTTATCAATGCAAAATCCTACCCAGCTTAGATTTCAGGGAGTGAAATCATAAAGCCTGAGCAGCTGCTTATTTCTAAAAATAAGTACTTCAGCATACCAAAGATGGTGTAATTATGGTTGATGTTGGTGAGGGTCCATCTAAATACTAATGAGTATCTTCACATTATCTTTCATGTGATACTATTATTGAAGGTTTGACAAATGCAAGGTTTGTTCTTACCATAAATTTTAGGGTTCCACTGAGGACAGATGTTGTATGTGAGGGAGTCCTATTGAGGACATGGAAAGCCATTGCCTAAAGCTGTGAAAGTAGAGGCTGGCAAATTACAGTGGTGAGCACAGAAGCTGGATATGTCAGAGTGTAGATATAGTGAGCAAAAAGAGCTTCACACAGGAAGTAGAACTAACCTTAGAGAAGGATTATGTTATGGGTAACAAATTTAAAGGTATGTAACAATTTTGAACCTTAAATCCCATACACAAAATGTGGAGCTACATGCATTGCTGCTTTCCCTACTCACTTTCTGTCTTGCTTTGCTCCAATATTTGATCAGTATGTACCCATAATTCATGGTTAATATTGAAATGCATATTCTCTACCAGTCTGTGTTAGAAGCATTAATATGCGTTTTGATATTATAGTGGATTACATTTAAGAAATTGCTTTTAGTCTCAGAAGGAACTTTAAATGTTGTACTTTTGAGCTGTGCTCAGACTTGTAAACTTGCATGAATGCATTTTGTATCATAAGATGATCATGAGCCAGTGTA
The DNA here is from genome assembly GCA_902168405.1 of Peromyscus aztecus. NCBI lineage: Eukaryota > Metazoa > Chordata > Mammalia > Rodentia > Cricetidae > Peromyscus > Peromyscus aztecus. Next base: position 24,828 of record CABHPQ010123988.1, read on the forward strand.
AGACAAGAGGACAAATATAACTGAATGAGAAATGCCTTAGCATGTGAACATTTGGTTCCAGGGTGGGGGTGTTCTATCAGATGTTATGAAATAGCTGAATGATGGAGAATCAATGGAGGAAGTACACTAACAGGGGCAAGTTATGAGAGTGTATATCCCACTTTCACCCCCCTTTAGAGTCTTGTGTGCATATAACTGTAATCTCTTTTCTTCCTATTGTGGTGACCAGCCAACATCCTTCCCTTCCTTTATACATGCTCCTTCTGAAACCATGAGCTTCAATATACTATTTCTTATACAAGTTGTCACAGTCATCATATTTTATAAAAACCACAGAAAGTAACTAACACACACACTAATGATCTCCTTCCCAAATCACGTTTTAAAATGTAATCACTTGTCCTCAATCCCTCTTTCACTCTCTTAGATCCATTGCTTTTACTCATAAGGTGTGAATGGCATTCACCCACACACAAGCACACAACACACTTAATGATTGCATCCTTGGAACCAAACTGATGGCACTATTTATGAAAGTTCTGGAAGCAGTGGGAAGTAATATCTATCAGGAAGGAGAGGGTAATTCTTCATTATCAATGTGAGACCATTGATATTGATGGATATTAATGACCAGTTATTGTTAATTCCTGTTATTTTTTGGTGGTAGTGTTGTATGTTTCCCTTCTTTGGTATTTGTTTGTATGGGACTATCTATTGCCAGTTGGCAGGCAGACCTCCTGCACACAGGTCAGACTACCACCATCCCCCATCAGACCCTGTAAACCCAAGTCCCACATCTCCCAAATCCTACCCACCCTCCGAGACTGCAATTGTTCCCTGAGACAGAGCCCTCCAGCACCTGATTGGACTAAGAGGTGAGTTTTTAACCTCATACCTAAACACCCCAGGCCCTAGGCTCTGGGCCCATGGGCACAACCCTATGCCCCTATACCACCACCCATGGCAGTCCCAGTTTGAGGCCAGTTGCCAGGCAGACCTCCTGCACACAAGTCAGGCTATCACCATCTACCACGTGCTAAGACTGCAGCTACTCTCCGAGACAGAGCCCACTAGCGCTAATTGGACTAAGAGCTGCTCCCTGAGACAAAGAGTCCATAAGCATCAACTAGACCAAGAGCTCCCACTGGACCAAGAGTATCAATCAGGCCAAGAGAGGCTCCCTCAGACACAGACACTGCTTGCACCAAGTGGAGAAAGTGATGGGTAGATACCAGTACAAAAATACATTCAACAACATAAAAACCAATATGGCTCCATCAGAACCTACATCGGCAAGATCTAAACATCCCAACACAGAAGAAAGAATAGACCATAAAAAATGACTTTAAGAAGATACTAGAGATCTTAAAAGAGGAAATGAAAAATTCCCTTAAAGAAATCGAGGAAAGGTCAAACAAAAAAATAGGAAGAAATCAGTAAATCCCTTGAAAGCCAAGAGAAAGCAATTAAACATGTGAGGGAAAAAATTCCAGATTTGAAAACTGAAATTGGGACAATAAAGAAGACACAAACTGAGGTAATGCTGGAAGTGGAAAATCTGAGTAAACGAACAGGAACTACAGATGCAAGTATAACCAACAGAATGCAAGAGATGGAAGAGCAGATCTCTGGTGTTGAAGATACCATAGAGGAAATAGATTCATCAGTCAAAGAAAACACTAAAGCCAGCAAAGTCATGACCCAAAAAGTCCAGGAAATTTGGGACACCATGAAAAGACCAAACCTAAGAATTAGGGAAAGAAGAAGGTGAAGAATATCAACTCAAAGGCACAGAAAATATATTCAACAAAATCACAGAAGAATATATTCCCAACCTAAAGAAGGACATGCCTATAAAGATACAAGAAACTTATAGAACACCAAATAGACTGGATCCTAAAAAAAGTACACTCACCACATAATAATCAAAGCACTAAACATGCAGAATAAAGAAAAAAATTAAGAGCTGAAAAGGAAAATGCCCAAGTAACATATAAAGGCAGACCCATAAGAATAACACCTGACTTCTCAATGGAGACTCTAAAAGCCAGAAGGTCCTGGACAGATGTTATGCAGACACTAAGAGACCATGGATGCCAATCCAGACTACTATACCCAGCAAAACTCTCAACATAGACAGAATAAACAAAATATTCCATGACAAAACCAGATTTAAACAATATCTCTCAACAAATCCAGCCCTACAGAAAGCACTTGAAGTAAAAAATCCAACCTAAGGAAGTTAGATACACCCATGAAAACTCAAACATTCTTTCTAAAGTATCTGCATTTGAGTCAGTTAGTAAAATATCTTCCATATAATGATAAATTATAGATTTAGGAAATTTTTTACATATCACTCCCAATGGCTGTTGTATAAAATATTGGCACAGGGTCGTGCTACTCAACATTTCCTGTGGGAGAACCTTTCATTGATATCTCATAACTAGTTGAGAATTATTATAAGTAGGCACCATGATGGTAAATCATTCTCTGTCTTTTTCATGTAAGGAGATTGAAAAGAAACAGTCTTAAACTGATAACTATAATAGGTCATTCTTTTGGTAATAGAGTAGACAAAGGAATTCTGGACTGTAGGGAGCCCATTGGCTGAATTACTTTGTTAATTGTTTTAAGGTCTGTTACTATTCTTCATTTATCAGATTTCTTTTTAATAACAAATACAGGAGAACTCCAAGGGCTGGTTGATTCTTCAATATGCTGAGCATTTAACTGCTCTTGTACCAGCTCTTCTAAAGTCTGGAGTTCCTCTGTTGTTAAAGGCCATTGATGAACCCATAAAGGCTTGTCTGTTAACCATTTTAAAGGTAGAGCTGTTGGTGTCTTTGAAAGATCATCATTTGTTGTGCTTTGTTCTTGAATAATCTGGATGACTGGTGACCACTCATTAGAATAATACCTTCTAATATTTCTCTCAGAAACATGTGTTAGTTTATTATTTGTTTCTGAGGTTGGAGGGATGTTAATCTGAGTATTCCATTGTAATAGATTACGATCCTATAAGTTTATAGCTATGTTAGCCATGTTCCTCTCTGTACTTCTGGATCTATACATCAAGCCATTTTGCACTCAGTTTCACTTGAAATAATGTTCTGATCCCTAACAGCTGAACATTTACCTCCTGAAGAGGCCAAGTTGGATGCCAAAATTCTGGTGCAATTATTGTCACATCTGCACCTGTGTCTACTAGACCAGACAACAAAACATCATTTATTTGTATTTTTAATTTTAGTCTTTGTTCACTTATAGAAGTTTGACAAAAGATTTGCTTTATGGCTTTTCCTGAATTTTCTATTCTCTCTGTCTCAGCTGTCCTATCACCCTGAGCAGCCTGGTTTATTCCAATAGGCATTTGGTTATTTAATTGCTCTGAGTAGCAGTTTCTTCTATGATGGCAGGAAAGGTCTGAACTAGATTTGCTGTGGGGGACTGCCTGAGGCTCCTCTGGGAGTTTCCCTAGAACATAGGCAAAGGATTACCATGTTTGTCCCTTGTTGATCTACATTCCTTAGTTCAATGTTTACCCTTACCACACCTTCTGCCTACTCCAGAAGGAGGGGCATTCTGTTGCCATTGCTCTTTGAAGAAACATTGTTTCTAGGAATGCCCTGTTTACAGTCCCTTTTCAAATATTCTTGATTTCCACACCCAAAACATCTGACATTCCTCAAAACTTTTGAAATTGCTTCTCCTATCCACATATCATCATGGCCATGAGATTCAACATTAATTGTTTCCCTAATCCAATCCTCCAAGGGTGCAGGTCTTGCCTTTAATGGCCTAATTATTCTCTTGCATGCTGCATGTGTGTTCTCAAAAGCCTAAGATTCAATTATTATCTTTCTAGCTTCTGAATTTGGGACCATTCTATTTACTGCTGAAGACAGTCTTTGTAAGAAATCCATGAAGGATTCTTTCGGGCCCTGTATAACTTTTGTGAATGACTCAATTTTCTTTCCTGGTTCCTCAATTCTGTCCCATGCATTCATTGTTGCCATGTGGCATAGGATTAAGATTTGGTTATCATATAAACATTGTCTTTGTATTTCAGCATATTGGCCTTCTCCAAGAAGTTGATCCTGGGAGATTTCCACACTTCTAGCCCTCCATTGACTTTCTATGGTCGTAGCCTCATCTCTGAACCACATGCCCCACTGCAGCTGTGCTCTGGGTTCCAGGACAGCTGTTACTAATTCTTTTAAGTCTTAAGGAATAATCCTATTACAAGTTGACCAGGAGTTTAACATTTGCTTTACAAATGGAGAATGTACACCATAAGATAATATTGCCTCCTTAAACCTTCTTAAGTCTAACATTTCAATTGGAATTCAATTAGTTTGTACATTCACTTGAATAGGTAGCTGCTGTATGGTTACTGGATAAATTAAGTTTGAATGTTTGAAAACAGGCTTTCTTTCTGTAACCTTATAATCCAATCTTGCAGTAAGTCACCCCTAAATTCTTCTGTCTGAGTCTGAATTTCTCTATAATTCATTTTAACAGGTTTTTCTAAAGCTATTATCCTGGCACTAAAATTGACTGTGTTTTTAAATTGAAGCATAAGGATATATAAACAAATAATATGCATAATTGAAGTTACACACATCCCATCAACATTAATCCTCTCATATAATTATTCCATTTTCAGACTGCCTAATGTTTTATCAAAGAAACACCAATTTCCTTCTATTGTAAAGATATTTCCCATTTTTTTAATGTGGGAAATTTTTTTCTCTTTTAAGCAGTTTCTCCTTTTAAGATATCTGATATCTTAATTGACTTACCAAGTCTGCGTAGAACAGTAGAAGTCCGAGAGAATTTTGAAACAGCTATCTAGCATGGTTGCCCAGAGAGAGAGAGAGAGAGAGAGAGAGAGAGAGAGAGAGAGAGAGAGAGA